>CABFOW010001991.1:0-50192 GCA_902141385.1 Timema californicum
TAAAAAAATTACATTTTTATTTTATAGTAGTTTATATAACTATATTTTTTTAAATATGCAAAATTGTAATTATTTTTCTTACCAAGAATGAGCAGTAGCTCCTGGGCTCGGCCAAGAGCAAACACAGGTATAAGACAACGTCCCCCTCTGTTGACAATGTCATGAACTAAAGCTGTGAACCTTGCTTCTCGCTCTTCACGCTTCTCATGAATGTGGGTTCCATATGTTGACTCCTTCAATTTTACATACAATTACATCCAAAAGATTATTTTCAAATGGTTATCTTAAATATACCTCCACCCGTGAAAATATTTCATTATAAAAATATAATCTGGAAAAGTTATTAAAATGAGCTAGTAGTAAAACTGTTTAGAAGATAATAAATGAAGTAAACAGATAGTAAGTTTGTACCGTTATCAACACGTCAGGATGAACGCTTGGTATCTCAGCAGCCATTAAGTGTCTGTCTTCCTGTCGGGAGAAGTCTCCAGTGTAGAGGATCTAAAGATAATGATATTAAAAACAACATGAGCACAAATGGCAAAATAAAAAAATAAATTCTTGTATTAGCCTGAATATAGTGCAAGGTTTTTCTCCTAAAAATGTCCTTTTTATTATATGCACATTGTGCAGTCTAACATTTTTCACTCAAAGAAAACGTCAGATTTTTACAGAGATATATTATGTAGGTAGCATACTGTAAATGTACTGGCTTTCCGGCAGGGATCAGTGCACACGTGAGCATATAATAATATAATAATAAATTCAATGTCAAAAACAAACGAGAAAAGAGCACTTAGCCACCACAAGATTGGCAACTATCACACTTGCATTTGTCTAATAATAAACTCATGGTCAAAACGGAGAGAGAGGGAGGATACCATTCATTATGACTGTACTGGTAATTCAGTAGGTCAGTGTTAGTTGCTGGAAGAATCTGTAATATGTCTCTGATATTGCTCATTCAGACAGCCCAATAAAACTGTGTCAAATTTGATAAGATTTTATCTTGTGGTATGTTTGAGACCTTTTATTTTTCATGTAGAACACCTTCAAAATATTAGGGTTGTATTATGTGTGGGGCCATACTATATTCAGCCCATTACAGTGGTTTATAGGGCCTATGTGAGCTCTTAATATCTACATATAATAAGGTATACTTTTCACAAACAAATATGAAGATTTTTAAAGGAAAAACCCATTACTGTTATAATAAACAACATGCTTTTAAGCAATAAAATACAATTTTAAAAGAGGTTTATTCAAAATACATATAGCACATATGAAATAGTATTTTCTTAGGTCCAATAAACAAAATGTCCTGTCTTTGTAAATTAATTTACATTTCATAGTTTTCATTTGTATTTATAGCAACTTTTTTTGGTCAAAATAAGTCAAATATTCCTTCCATACACATATGGTTTAATTGTCTTCATATGGTGATATCAACAGTTCTTGTATATCTGTCAAGAGTGTCCTGAAATTTCATGAAAACATTTTATCTTGATTTAAAAAGTTTCTTAATGCTGCTATGCTCATGGCAGATATTCAACAACTGTTGATATCACCAAGTGAAGAAAATTACACTCCATGTATGTATAGAAGCAATATTTAATTTATTTTGGAAAAAAAAAATGTTTTGCTATAAAAACTGCAAAAACACTGGTATTTTCTCATGTTCTGTACATTCTCACCTTAACAATTATTTTTCACCAATTACTTTTCTAATTCAATGATTTATGATATGACCTCTCAAAAGGCTTAGAGTTAGAGTTGCGATATGAGATACAAGTGGTTCACAGTCCGTAGACTCCTAATAGTTAATAACTGGAGAACAGTACACATTTCATAGGAAAAGCCTTTTAAAAAATAAAGACATATTTTTAACAGCCAACATCGATAACATTTTACTACAATAATGGTATTACTTCATAAATATTGATAATATACAGCTGGTTATACCGTGACTTGATGTTTGAATTAATTCATAAATTAAGTTAATACATCGTTAAATTTCCATCTGTGTTGGGCTGCAAGTTTGTAAAAGTAGCAAAAAAAGCCTTATGTTTATAATTTGTCTAATACACTTATCATGGTTATTCTTCTAAGATCTTTTAAATTACCCACTTAAGTAGACGCATGGTCTAAGGCGCTACTCTTGCAATAGACTAGACAGCAGATGACAGGGAGATTGTGGTTTGATTTTGGTTGGGTGTACCGAGTTTTTTATCTAAATGGTTTCTCACTCTCTCTCTAGACAAATGTGGGTACATTTCCTCTGAATTAAACCTTACCCATCTTTAACACATTAACGAAAATAGTATATAGGCAATAGGCCTGAATGGTTAGTAAAAAGCGGTTCTACGATTATTTTTATCTTTTTAATTTTCTGGAGTTGGCGGCACTTGATGTTCTTTTGCAATATTTAAATTTGCTGTGCCAAGAGACAAAAGACCAGAACCTTAGAGATCATGTTAATGTCTAAATCATAAAAAAATGTGCTCACTTTGACTCCAGCTATCTCAATCATGAACATAGCAGCTCCTAGAACGTGACCTGCAATGTATGCCCAGAATTTTATTCCAAACACATCCTTCTCCTCGTGGAAATTGATTGTTTCTATCTTGTCCATACTCGTTTCTAGATCCGCCTCCGTGTAGAGCATTTGTTCTGTGGAAATATTACTGCAAAGAAATCCCCAATGTAAGGCAGTCACTTAAATACAATAAAAAAACACATGAACAGTTCAATTTTTATAGGAAGACTCTTGTATGACAGTTAAAAAGGTTACTAGATTTACTTTCATGCATTCATACATCAAGTCATGTTATCTTCAGCTTTTACTTTTAATATATATTAACAAAATAAAATAAAATTACACTAGAAATATAGATCTATGCATAAAATATATCTTTAAGGAAAACCTCTTTTCGCTTTTTAAGGTAATTGTATTATATTTGGAAGAAGGTATGGGGAAGGTGGATAGAAAAAACATAAAAAGAACAAACACAATAGGGATTGTACAATGAAAAGAAGAACACAGTTCACACTTTACACTGTTGCCATCGGACAAAGAGGTAATAGCGGTCTCTTGAAGAAAATTAATCATTACCACCCAATCCTCCGACCTAGGTTTCAATCCATCGGAACTCATCAGGGAGGAGTGTAAAACACACAGTGCAACTTCCTAAAAGAGTAAACCAAAAGCACAAAAGGAAGAAAAAGGAAAATGGTAGAGAATAATAGGAACACGTAAAAGGAACAAATAACACAAAGCACAAACACAGGAAATGGACAAAATATGTGAATATATATTAACTCTTTGTCCAATGGCAACAATCTTAAGTGTGAACTGTGTTCTTCTTTTCACTGTAAAAGCCATATTGTATTTGTTCCTATTATGTTTCTAGCTACCTTTTATGTAACTTCTAAATATCATATATAGCAATAGTAAAATATGTCAATTATAACCATATATAAAATTGTTTGAATTTTTTCTGATCAGAGGATGAAAGTGTATAGAATATATGATAAAATAGCTAAGAAAGTTTATTTAATTATATGAGAGCCTAGCCCAACTATTACTGTATTGGCCCAAATATAATACGTTACCACACATAGCATAACCTTCGGATTTTAAAGGTGTTCTAAATGAAAAATAAAAAGTCTCGATTATACCTTGAGGTAAAAGCTCTGCAAATACGACAATTTTGTTTTAGTTTTATTTAACTTCTTCTCATTCCCCTGTTTATTTGAGACACCGAGTAAGCCTTCTTTTCAACATGATTACTCCCTTGCAGATCTGTCTTGGGTGATTTTTTATTATCAGACTTTCTTAGCAATGTATTATGTCTCAGTTAAGAAGATAGGAACTGGCATATCAATGGATCACAAAGTCTAGATTCTTAAACCCACTAATAAACAACAATGTCTGCATTTTGATAGCTGCCATCCATTCAACACTACAAGATCTATCCCATACAGTCTCGCCATACGGGCTCACCACATCACCTCCGATCCAGAAAGCCTTCAAAACCACCTTGAAAACCTCCAAGAAGCCTTTACAGAGAGAGGATAACCTAAACCTCTCATTAAGAACTACTTCGACTAGCTGAAACTCCACAATCACCCAAACTTGAAAAACCAGATAACTATACCTCTAGTGACAAAGTACTAACCAGGCCTACAAAAGATAAACAAAATATTAGCGTTAAGTTTTCACATATTGAAAGAATCCAGCCATACCAACAATATTCTCAAAAAGCCTCTAGTCCTTGTGTATAAACAGCCTCCATCACTCAGAAATCTTCTGGTACACCCTAAACTCAAAACTGAACATGACACAACCTTCATTCAACCACAACAAGGCTCTCAGCCCTGTAACAAAACAGCTTGCAAAACTTGCCAAATACATCATCAACTCCATCTATACCATCAAAGGCAGTAACACATGAGTCCAGTAACCTAATTAACCAACTAGAATGCCAACAATGTGCTGCACAATATGTTGGCCTCACCACTGAAACCCTCCATAAACGAATGAATGGACATCATTATGACACAAAAATCAAGAATCCAGAAAATCCAGTTTCAGCACATGTCTCCACTCATAACCTCAACTTCGAGAACTGCTACACTGTCAAGGTGTTAAAATCATTTAACAAGACACAATGTAATGAATCTCAGTTAAGAAGATGGGAACTGGCACATCAATGGATCACAAAGTCTAGAAAACCGCCCAACCTAATTATTCACTAATTTCAACCGAGGCTACACCAGCCCCACCAACCTTCCATAGAGTAATAGAGAAACATTCAGAGAATTTCATGTTCACCAGAGAAATTTTCATCCATACCAGTCAAGTTGGCATCACTGAAGGTAACATCCTGTTCAGTCAACTACTACTTCCTGAGGAAGATGTTATAATAGCATCGAAATATTGAAGTGTGTAAATATGTGTTAGTATTTTTACTTTTAGTTGTGCTCTACCATTTTCCTAATATTCTATCATTTTATTTATTACCAATAGTTTTTGCTCCATGCACTTTATTTCATACACTCTTTAAGATTGTAACTTGAACATTAGAGGGACTTAGATCTTGCTTGTGTGACTTAAGGACGCGGACTTGTCTTACGCAGTTTCTTTTCCAGCCCTTATATACAAACGCCCCGCCCCCTCCCTCTGCTGTTGGAAGTAAAACCTGGCCACGAAACTGAAATTTTATCTGCATATATTGTAGCTGTCGTAATTTCTAACTTTACTTTTTAAAAACACATTATAGGTTTAAAACACGTTAAAATAAATAACAATTGGTCAAAATGATATTGATAGTAAAAATATAACTCGATATTCATGGACGATGCATAAAAGGATGATTTATTTACTTTTCTTTAGTTTAAAAGATAAAATTTTTTATTTATCCATGATTTTCAGATAAATAAGAGGGACCCAAAACAGTATCATTTCAACATACACTTTGCCCAGGACAATACGGTAGTTCACCACGTTTCAACACTATTTTATTTGCCTTTAAATTGTTAAAAAAATATTTTATAACCCTGTAATTATGTGAAAAAATGAATAGGCCCTATCATATCTAAGGCCAGAAGAGAGAACTGAAAAACATTCCAACACTAAAGAAATAAAAAATTAGACCTATAACAATTATATTTCCTTTATAAACACAATCAATAAATATAAATTAATGTTGACAATCAGAAAAAAAAAACTTATTTTATGTATTGAATATTTTAGCATACAAGTCATATTTGACTTTATAAACCTAGGTAAAAGCAAAGAAATGATGTATAATGGTAAAGTGGCGCTACTTTGACACAATATTTTGGTTATTTTTATGTAAAACCCCATGTATTGTTAAGAATCTGACAATTTTGGTTTTACTTGTACAGGGCTATAATACACACAAGAAGTGCATGTTTGTTTTATTTTTGGGTTCATGGGCTTAAAAAAAGTGCATGTTCAAAGTACCCCTACTAGTTCACCTATGATACACTCATTTCAACCAATAATAACTGTAGTAGTAGGATGAATGAGGACAACTTTGACACATTCAATACAAAGGTGGGAATATTATGAACACATTGGGATAAAATTACTTTTAGTTAAATTATTTTCAGTGATGGTTACAGTCCATTTTCTCCGTTAATGTCTTAAAACTGACATTGATCTTTGAAAAAATCATATATCAGTAGGAAATATGTTTAGATATTCAATAAAGTGCTTTTTAGTAGTAAAAGAGCTGTATTACATTGAAAAAATCTGAAAATCTAAGTGATACACCAAAAATTTACTCTCAGGGAAAATTCCTTAATTTTGGCTCGCTAAAATGACCTGTTTTAACAAAATAAAAACTATCATGAAAACTAAATGTACCTAATAATGTTCTTCAAATGAACCACTAGGGATTACTATCTTTTAACAGGAACTACTGCATATTATTCACTGAAAACTTTATAGTGCCGAGCACCAAGCTAACGCCTATATTTGCGCACAATGTTCAAATACACTAAAACACAAAGTGAAACTGTACTAATCTTTTTAAAACTCCACTATTACACTTCAATGTTCATTTCTGCAACAGAGAAAACAACAAAATCTTCCACAAAAAGATTTCCCCCCCCCAATAAAGTGCAACATAGTAGCCCCACTTTTGTAAAAAAAAAAAATGCCACTTTGTAAACTTTTGGTAAAATTGTTTATTTTCACATGAGTTAAAAAGGTATCCAATATACCAAAATAATACTAATAAACCAGGCTAAAAGAGGTACCTCTTCAAATTACAATACATGTTGTGGTATATGAACTGGGAACATAAAAGTTTGGGCCTAAAATTTGTTTGTAGTTTTTTGGCAACAAAGAAAAAAACCTGTTACTAAACCATTCATAATATCATATTTCTAAGAGTGTATTCTGAAAGCTAATGAAATTCTGCATCTACTGATGTTAAATATAATGCAATCACTGCTAAGTTCTGGGAGTAGTAGCATTTTAAATATTCTTTACTTCCGCGTATTGAAGTTGTACCACTGTGTTAAAGTCGCCCCACTTTATAGAACTTTAAAACTAAATGTAATATAAGGAAATTGACATATACAAACAAATGAAAGTAAATGGATTAAATTTTAATTTCACGTTTGTACACAACTGGACATGGTTGTATATTATGAAAAGCATTATTTTACTGTACAAATCTGAATTGATTAACTAATGAAATAACTGAGGAATGCAAAAATCAGCACCTGACTTTGATGTAGTCAGAAAGAAGCCACCTGTAGATTGCTTTAGTTGCATGAGTCATAAAACATCGTCCTTTAAAACTTGTTTTCTGAAGAAACCATGGAAGTGCACCACAGTGATCCAGATGGAAACTGAAAATGAAAAAATATTTCCATAATTAACTTTTAAAAAATTATTTTATCCATTGTTAAAGTATGTGATGAGTACCTAAATAATATTTTTTAAGTGCTGCTTTTTAAATTTTTCAATTTCTAATATACATTTTTTATAAATTGTATTCTGTTTCAAGCTTTAGTATTTACAGTAAGTAGTTGTTATAGTATATAATTGTTTCTTTATAGGGGCTAAATGTGACCTTCACTTGATTTATTCTTAAATTTTGGGCAGCTTTGAGGAGACAAAATTTATTCAAAATTCACTCAATTTAGCCTACTACATACTACGTAAGACTTTAATAAATTATATTTCAATTTCCCTATTTTAGTTTTTAAGGTGGTTTTAAGACACATTTAAATTGTGAGTGACAAGTAGCTCTATCTGGATAAAATAAGCAGAGATGTTATATTATATATGGATTAGGTCTGCAATGATACTCAAAGTAATGTGACATATTAAGAACTAAAACAGTGTATCAAATATGATTCAAATTGAATTAATCATTTTAATTTCCACCTTTAAGGCTTGGTCATTTTTTTAAGCCGTGTTCAATATTTTGTGATTTATGTCTGTCTTTTATGGCCATCCACTGACCGGAAATATTTAATGCAATAAAATATTCACAAATTAGTTGTGTATGGAGCATTCAAGTCTATTCTTCAGCAGAAGAGAGCCTAATACTAAATAGTGTTGTGTTTTGTTTTAAATGCAAAGATTGTAAAGGTCAAACCACAAAAAAGCACAAATGCCTCACTTTAACTGAAATTTCCAAACTCACGCTTAACAGATCTGGAAGAGTAGTGACTCGAGAAAGGTAGGAGAAGTAATAATTATAGAGCAGATTGAGGTGGCATTGAAAGTTGGAATATCCATATTATGTACACTTAAAGAGTATAGATGAGGAAGGGGGCAGTGAATGTTTATAGTTATAGGCCTAGATCACAATAAGACACCAAAAAACATCAGCCATCAAAATATTTTGGTTGGTTGGTTAAATAATTGAATGAAATGTTTTACATGAAAGTAACTTCTAAAATGTATTAATCCATCCAAAATTGTATTTTAATAGACATTAAATGTTGGGATAGGCTTGGTTGATTATTTTTTATACTTACACATATAAGATTATTTTTATCTTAAATATTATGATTAAATATGATCTATATGTTTTAGTGTATTGGGGTTTTTAATTATTATTATTAGCCCCGCATCTTACTACTCGTTTGGGTTATACGCACTTACGCTAATGTGTGATTGCGAGATGAAATGGAGGACCTACAGTTTAATGTGGAATCCGAACCATGGTGGAGACCTGGCATTCCCCACATTCACAAGTTGTGATTAATACAAGTCTTGTAAGAGGTGAAGGAAGGGTTTGGTAATACGACCTTTTTTTTAAGTTTACAATTCGGTAGCTTTTGTTTCAATACTCTTTTTTGTTGCATCTAATTAATTCAGTTTAAGTAAAAGGGTTAATTAAATACCTTTACGTGTGAGAGTTTATGATAATTCATTAAGAAATCTACCAGTACTATCTGTGTAAGGTAAGAAAATACCGAAATAATATCCCATTTGCAAGATTTGAAATTGCTTTGAAAAAATCAAGATGTTCAAGAAATGTTTGCTGTAGGTGCTGTGAAATAAGCGTGTCACGCAAATAATTTTAAAATCATTAATTAAATTGTCTTAGTATATAACTGACTGACTATTTTTTTACGGCTTAATAATGCTGCAAAGTAAGCGTGTTTTTTATAGAAAAAAAATATTTTTTTAAAAGGAAACATAAATGGTCTTGAACTGAGGAAGTAATTATTTAAAGGATCTTGTCCCACTTTTGCATGGAGAGAGAGTGGAGGATCTATTTAGAAAAAGCCACCCTGAGCTCACCCAAAAAACATTTGAATGGGCCTATCACGCCGTCACCAGCATTTCAGACTATTGCAAGTGTGGGCGCCTTAGACCACGCAACCATCGAAGCTGGTACCCTAGCTCTTCTTTTAATATGTTTATATAAATAAGAGTAAATTATAACATCTTTCCATCCAAACAGTTACAATGAAATTATCTAGACTTTCAGATGTTCTAAATGCAATGTACTAATTAAATAATGCCTGATACTTGTTGTCTTACTGTGAAATAAGAAGTAAATCAATCTCATCAGCTTCAACCATATCTACAAATGGAAGGGCGTCCATGCCAGACAAACCAGGATGTATTCCACAGTCCAACTGAAAAATAAATTAATAGTTATGAAACATTTGAAAAATAGTTTTTGATTTAAATGTTCTTTATTTCCAATTTAACACCACCAGCGTGCATGCATAGATAGGTTTAGATTGGTTTACTGCTGACAATAATGGCAGGGTGTTTTTTAGCAAAAAAAATATTATCTGGTCCACTAGACTGGAGATATGAAACACTAAACAATGAGCATAGCCTATTTAGGCCCTACTCTTTAGAATCAAACTCCTTATATATTTAGGTTACCAATAAATATTTAAACATAGCCAGCTATCACTTCTGGTAGTGTGGACCATAAAACTGTAATAGGAATGTGCCAGCTCGACAGTTTATGTCACTCTATAAATCATGTTTGTTTTATTTTAAAAAAACTGAATTTTTATCATTCCTTAAAATTTACCATTATTTTTTTCCCTTTGAATTCGAGCATGATACATGATCGCCCCACTTCTTGACCAGCTCCTCTGAAAACATAATAATTTGGAAGGTTAGGCTTAACTAGTAACATTACTTAAATTATCATTATTATAATCAGAATAAAAATTCTACATACAAAGGACGTATTAGCAAAAGATCGCTTTCTTCGGCTGGTACTTGGGAATCGGGTTTTCTTTTAGTACTCATTTCTTTTATCAGTTAAGTTAAATAAATATAAAGTAAAAAGCCGCAATCGTCATTACAGTTTAACCAACAGTTTACACTTATGAACCAATTCCAACAACGTAAATCCCTGCATTCTGTTTATTTATAGTTAAGTTATTTTAAATTATTAGACCCTTTTATGAAAAAGATACATAATTTGATTGAAATATAATATAAATAATTTTCGAATGTATTGTAATTTTAGGAATAAAATGATATATGAAATTATGGAATCCCACTAGTTTTGAGCTTTAAGTTCTAAGCATGCGCGTTATGAGTAGGTGAATTAAGTGAGACATTTTGAGACAAAACAAAAAGTCAACCTACAAAAGGTTTTCGATTTACGTTTAGCTTGATAGTTTTAAAAATAATTTATTTTATATTTTTGTACTTTATATAAATTTATTTGAGTTGGATTGGATTTTATTATTGTGATGTTTAAAACTAAAGCTAGGTAGGGTTAAAAAACAACTATTTTAGTTTCTTATTTAATACTTGCGCATGCGCAAGTATTAAATAAGAAACTAAAATAGTTGTTTTTTAACCCTACCTAGCTTTAGTTTTAAACATCACAATAATAAAATCCAATCCAACTCAAATAAATTTATATNTTTTTCAACTACCAATGCACTTAAATAAAATTGTTTGATACTCTAATCATATAACTTGTAAAACATTAAATATAATATAATTACAGTATAAAAATAATTTTAAATGTTTATTGATTGTAATTATTTACAACTTCATGCCAGTCAACCTTTCAGAAACATAATTATACCTAATATTTAAAATATTGGCAACACATATAAAGTTGACAACAATGTTTAAGTGTCCAAAAGTCATAGACCACACAAAATAAACAATATAATTTGTTTTATGATTTAAGTTAAGAAGATTAGCGCGAATGTTTGGCCTGTAGCGTTTTGTTTCTTTTAGTTTTGATATCAACCATCAAACATAACTAACCACACAATATCGCCAAGAATGAAAATGGAAGGATCAACAGGTGGGATGCCTCATAGACCAGCCCCGCCTAGACCGGCTCCAAAGCCAGGTACCCATATGCATTGCCACGTTTTTATTAAATAAGCCGTGTCTTACAAGCTGTTCAGGCTTACGAAAAATGATGATTACTCTAATAAGGTAAGGTTGAGACAGGAAGCATTTTAGATGTACTGCACCAGCATTTGTGTGCAAGGAGAGTGGGGAATCATAGTAAAAACCTCCTGCGGTAGACCCTAACGCGATTCAAGCCCAGATATTCCCGTTATCAGCGGGCCAGGGCTGTATCCGATTAGTCAAGTATACTTGAATTGATGACTTTACATGCACTTGAGATCGAAGACTGCAACAGACTATTTGAACGGCAAAATATCCTTTTCACACCCTTGAGTCCACAGTATTGCTTCCTACCAATGATCTTAAAAACTATTTTAAACACCATCTATCAAGCTGAATTAGTTTAGGCTACTTACAGATTTGTGGTGACTTATTTTCACTGCTCATGACAAATTATCCAACACAATACAACTTTACAACACTACAAAACAACCAATATATTTAACGTATATTATCAAAGATCACATTACTCTACGAGCTTTATCTCTATCAGGCGAAAAATTAAACAACTGCCGATCAAACACCGCATCAATGGTGTGTCAAGGGTTACTTTTTGTCGCCTTTTTACTCAAGGGCGTGTGAGGGGTGCATTAGCACACGTCGTGAATATTCGGATGGATTGGCACTTGATCACGTGATTGCTTTGTTAATCTTTTGTTTTTTTAATGCGTGTGACAGAACACTCTTAGTACATAAAGTAAGTCACCTTGACTTTGTCGACATGCTCTTGGTGCATTGTTTGCCTAGCAACTGTTTTATTATGCTCTTTTTGTTTGCTAGAACTCATACTTAATGTTGCCAACCATTTTAAATTATATGGGTTGCTAAAGCAAAAAGGTTTTGTAAAATTAACGTGGTTGTTTCAAAATATTTATTAATTGATCTACACCTACCATACCATTTATTATAACCAAAAATAGCAAATTGTTTATTTGCATGCTTTAATTTTGGTAAAACAATGGGCAAACAACCTGCATCAGTGGTCACACGGTCTAAGGCGCTACTTTTGCATAGACTATACTTCTGATGACTAGGAGATCGTGGTTCGATACAGGTCATGTGCATTGAGGGTGGTTTATCCTAAAAGGTTTCCTTCTCTGTGTAAATTCTGGTACATTTCCTCTAAATTCAACCTTTCTCATCCTCTACCCATTTAGTGTAGTTAGTATTTATGAGGAATTCTGCATCAGTACTTTTTTCTCAACAAAACTGATTTGATTTTAAAAAATCTTTAGGGCTATTTCCCTTGAAAACTGTTTCAACTGATGAAATTAGATTTATCAAATTTTCCAAACCTATTAACACAGGTGTTAATTTTTTTTTTACTTAATAACTTGCTATAGATGAAAATGTAAGTAGATATTTCAATATAATCTATTTAATAGCCTATTTTCTAAACTATTAAGTATTTTTATTAATACACATAAATTTACAATTATAAGTAGCAGTTTGTTTTTATTAATTTACTTTTTATCTTACTGTGGTAAGGTTTTAAGTGTATTTCAAATATAATGGTGGATCAGTTACAAACTATTAAATATTTAATTTTTGCCTTTAGGAGTTTGGATTTTTTTTAAATTTCATAATGTAACTCTAGAAGAAGAAGAAAAAACTTGTTGGGAGGGATAAGATTGAAATTGGGGTGGCTGGTGTAAAGACTACCTCAAACCGCAATGAAGAACATTCTTGGATGTAAAAATGAAGGACCAGGAAATGGGAAGGGGTTCCCCTCGTAATTTCCAAGACTAAAAAAAAGTTCTTCCTCTATTACCTTGATATAATTTCAACTAATTTTAACTATCGTTAGAGATAACTTTGTTATATCATACTAATTTCAGCCAACTGCTCGGTTTGATTTCCGGCAGCATGCACTTGGGGTGGTGTCACTAAGATATGATTTTCTATATTTTCTTCAAGTAAATGCTGGTGCTTTCCCTCTTAATTCAAAACTATTCTTAACCAACCTATTTTATCTTTAACTAATCCAACCTAACAAACACAGTTAAATTTTGTTAAAGTCTAATTATGTATAAAGTATTAACCTTTAGAATTAGCAATATTGTACAATCATTTAAATCTGAAAAGCACCATAGATAGTTTGCTCCCGCCAAAATATTGCGTATACAAAGTGTAACTTATAGCTTAAAGTAAACAAAATGCTAGCCTGCAAACAAATGGCAATATTTCCAAAAGGGTCGCAATAGTATGAATGGATTAGTTTTAGTAGCGACAAAATAATGTGAGTGGGCCAGTAGTGCTGCAGTATTGTGCTTTGGACTGTACTTCTGTGCCACTCACGTTATGACATCACTTCTTGAACAAATCACCATGCTTAGCAAGCAAATCAACACCACTAATATTCCACTCACGCTAAAGATCCACTCAGCTTTGTTCTTGTATACCAGCTAAACACCTTAAACTAGTGTTACCAGATTCAAAAATGAAAATTTTCTAAAGGGTTTAAGATAAATTTTGTTTAGTTTATTAATTTCATAGTCCTACATTTAAATCAAGCCACTCATGTTATATCACTTCTTGGGACAAATCACCATGCTTAGCAAGCAAATCAACTTCATTACTGTTCGACTCACACTAATGATCCACTCGGCTTTGTTCTTGTACATCAGCTAAACACCTTCAACTAGGGTTACAAGATTCGAAAATTAAAATTTGCCAAAAGGTTTAAAATACATTTTGTGTAGTTTATTACCTTCATTATCCTACATTTAAATCAAAACATACTATACAACTGGAAATGTCCATAAGGTTAACAGTATCTTGTTAGATGTGTGAAGTGTTTTTAGAATAGTAAGAGATGATTATTTAATTATCTAAATAGCAAAACTTTAAATTTTTGTGTATTCCAGGTCGTGTCAAAGTTGTCAGAGCACTTTATAAGTACACAGCTCAAAATGTAAGTAGACTAAAGATAAAAGACTATATATTTGTTTAGAACCTAAACACATTCTATTTTAGTTTTTATATATACATCACAAGCATGTTAGTAAATTATTATTATTATTATTATTATTATTAGCACCGCGTGTTACTACCCGTTCGGGTTATACGCACTTACGCTAATGTGTAATGGTAGGGTGATTGTGAGATGAAATGGAGGACCTACAGTTTAACGTGGAATCCGAACCACGGTGGAGGCCTGGCATTCCTCACATTCACAAGATGTCTTGTCAGAGGTGAAGGAAGGGTTTGGTTTGTTAGTAAACATAATTAAAATAAGAGTAGAGGCCTATGGACAATCATTGTGTGGGAAAATCAGCCTTAGTACAGTCAGACACACAAACTGTTTCACTAAACCTGCTGGTCATGTTAGTCTTTTCTAGTGTTGTTTCCCGGCACTGGAAATTCTGAGGTTCGAATCTTGGCCGCGTATGATAAGATGTTTTATTTCCCGATACACTTACACACAAATTGAACACAAGAGAATTTAGAGAAAGTGTACCCATACACTTTTTATAAATCCTACCTTTCTCATCCCTACTCAATCAGTGTAAATATGAAAATAGCCCATACAGTTAGTAAGACATAAGTCACAAACAAATCTTTAACTTGCCATCTAACATAGGTCTACTGAAACCTCAACATTCCATTTAAATCACCATGGATAGCTTCTGAATATCAAATAATAATAATAATAAATTCAATGAAACACATTATTTCTATCAACAATACTATCTTCTAATCAGAATCAAATATTAACATGACTGCATGAACAAATCATGGTTTAAAGAATTTATAATAAATGCACTGTTTATCAAAACTTTTATAAATTATTTTGGTGTATAAAGTTTAATAAATTAGGACAACATTATATTTTTTACAGCTTAAAGAAATTGATAAAAACATATTCAAACTCTAATTCAACTTCAAAAATATTTCCTGTAATCAATTAAGTTTCACTTCAAATTGAAAAAGTGAACTTTGCACATTCTTGATTAAATATTTATTCTGGTTTGCAACAATAAATCTAAAATTTGTTTTAATATAATATGCACATTGAAGCAGTCACACAAAGCTACAGTATAATTTTAATAGAAGGGATCTTTTAGAAAATACAAACTTTCTTTTTTTGTGATAGACATTGATACGATATTTCACCACATAATGGTTGCACCCTGTTTTTCAGTCTTGGTTTGTAAAATTTAACACTTAACTTTTACTTTGAGAAAGAGGTTTAAAGTTGTTAAATTTTACCTCTGTTACTGTCAGGTCGTATTATATTTGAGACCATTTATCTTTCATGTTTTTGTCGCTCAGTCTCTTTATAGATGAGCACACTGGACCGGCCAATACAATCCCAGCATGCTACAAAGTATACCTTGGAATCTGGTGGGTTTTTTCTATGTAAAATGTTAGGCAGCGCATATAATATGGGAAAATTTTTTGAAAGGGTAATTTTAGTAGAAAAACATCGCATTATATTCCAACCAATATAGTATTAAGTAAAATATATATATATATATATATATATATAAATTTAAAAGCTTCACATAATGGTCATACTCTACTTTCCCCCAATAATCAGGCCTAAAAAATGTGATGATTACGCAGTGAAATACGATAACATTATATTTTAATGTACTATTGTGGATTCATATGTTTATCAAGAAACAAGAGCAGAATTGAAATGTTAACACATGACGAGCTCTACACCCAATCACAAGAAATCAACATAACTCTGTTTAGCTCCTACTCCACTGGTAAAAACAATCTCAGTTTTTTCCGCGGTTCTCCATAAAATATGTGTGGAAGACCTACTCAAATTTCAAAACCAACTCACTCAGTGCGCGTGAGCTTAAACCAACTGACTCAATATGTGCATGTGCCTACAAAGTGTGATACAAGTAGATAGCTGCGTCTACTGTTGTGTAATTAAAGTCTCCTATTTCTTGATTGTTATAGCCTGATGAGCTCTCATTCCAAGAAGGTGACCTCTTGTATGTGTTTGACGAAGTGACAGATTCTAACTGGTGGAAAGCTCGTTGTGGCACTGAAACTGGCCTCATTCCCAGCAACTATGGTAACTAAATCTAGTAACTTTTGCAACACAAATGTGGCTAAACCAGTGACAGGAAATGAAAAGAAGTAAATTTCTCCTGGACCTTAGAGTTTATCCTGTACGGGTATATTTTTGTATTATTTCAGTGGAGAATCACACAGAAGAAATGGATTGTCCACTGCATGAAGCATCAAGGAGAGGTAATCTTGTCTTCCTACGCGAATGCTTGCACCAAGGAGTGTCTGGTACAGGACTTGATCAGACTGGGAGTACGCCCCTTTACTGGGCTAGCCATGGAGGACATCTTCACTGCGTGGCCGAGCTTTTGAATCTACCAAATCCTGCTGTTAACGCTCAGGTACCTTTCCAAAATAAACTGTGTTGACTTCCTTAGATATTAGGGCTGGGCCGTTAAGCCCTTTTGTTGCAGATATTGCCAATAATAAACAATGCCAGTTTAGTGGGTGTTTTTGGTTTTTTTTTCAATATTACAATAGTGTATAATAACAACACTCAAAAACAAGAATTATCTGATTTAGACACTTTTAAACTTTTCATAATAGTAGTGGGTTTGTTGAATAAATTTTAGATTAGAGTTTAAACATTAAAGTTGGTTGGATATATTTAATTTTATTGTAAGGCCTACTTCACAGTCATAATAAATAAGAATGTACATAATTACAAATAAATTAAAATACCAATACCAAAATATAAAGAAAAAACACAAATTTAATATTGTATACATAAAGAGAATACACCTAGTTTGTTTTTAAACGAAGACCACCTATACATAAGAAAATACTTTGTTCCTGTCATATTAAACAAGAACATTCATAAACATAAATAACAAATTCAAATATCATTTAGGCCCCTAAATGACAAATAAATCAAGAAATAACACAATAAATATCATAAACAGATTTTAGAATACACACACACTCTAAGAACTGATCTCAGGGAGTGCTCAGTGAGCGATCGATTGAGTGGATCTTGAAGCACTTAGTAAACGGCATGCACCATCAAGAAAAGAAAAAAAATTACTCAACGCGGTTCTGTGCAGCTAGTCCCTAGTGTATGCAATAGAACAATAATTATATGTTATTTTAGAGGTATTCGTTGTGTTTACTGTGTGAATAAGTTATGGTTACATAAATAAAACATAGTTTAGTTAATTCAGCCAACGGAAAAAATGGGGGATATATATAAAAAATAAATAATTCTAATCCAAAACAAAAATTATTTAAATAGAAAGCAAAATACTGTGCGCATGCGTGGGCCTCAGCTCGTACTGAGAGATGTTAGTAATATTTCATATTAGGTTGGCAAACAACTATGTTACTTATAGTTATAGCCACAATATAATGTATTTTTAATTTTTTATAACTCGACAACAAATAAAATCATACTGGCCTAATATTGTTTTTGATAGTGTGTAATTTTGTTACTTGAGGAAATATTTATCTCTAATATATTTATCAAGTATTTAATAGTTTGGAATAAGCCTTAAGGGAAATAAAATTGAATGGTTTATTTTGTTTACATGCAAGAAACTGTATTTAAATATTTTTGTTTGAACTATGAATTATATTTTCATGACTAGAGAATTTAAAATATATCTATAGATTTTGAATTATCAGCATAAAATATCTCCATTATAAAAAACCGACTATCCTTGGCCGATTATGCCAATACATCGGTTATTGGCATCTGCCCAGCCCTATTAGATATCTGTACTGGATGATTGTTTGAAGTAAGTCATATATTTAAATTACTGGTTTTCTGTTAGAACAAAGTTGGAGAAACCCCTCTACATGTAGCAGCTTCTCGCGGCCACTACGAGGTAGTGGAGACTTTGCTAAAGCAAGGGGCAGACTCTAGGATACCAAACAAAGATGGTCAGACTGCACTGGAGCTTGCAATGAACCCAGCCGTCATCAATAGCATCCAGCAGAGCCGGTCTCTTCATCGTACCAGTATTACTGCCATGTATAATGCAAATGATTATGCTGACGACTCAGACTGAGGGTTGAAACTCAAAATCAATTTGATAACAAATTTTATACTACAACTAGAGGTTTTAATCCCATTATAAGCCAATTGGTTATAATGTGAATCCAAAACTCTTTACTCTTCTCAATAAGATATTTATTCATTTATGTGAATGCCATTTATTATGTAAATTCAGAAAAATGACAGCTGGACAGGGATTTAAACTCTTGCTGTCCGGATTTTATGTGCCTATCGTTCTACCAACTGATTATCCAGGATCTTGTCCTAATCAATATGTCATTTTTATGAATTTACATAATCACTCCACAAGAATTCGAAAAGACATGATTGTGGATAATTACAAACATAAAGAAGGACGGCAAGATGAGAAAGATTGCTTTAGCATTTCAGTTTCATCTTTTGAGATTGACAATTTTTACACAAATTGCTCATAAGCTAGGGATGAAATTAAAGTACTATACTAATGAATTTACTATTTTATGGATGGTATTATTGGATCATCTACTTATATAATAATGCACCAACATTCAAAAGATGTGTTCAATGTTTGTTTTAGATAGCTCTATAAATATGAACAAAAGAAAAACATTTGGGAAATATTTTTAAGTAAGCAACTTTCCAAAATGTTGTTAACTCTATTGAAAATGGGTATTTATACATAGGTATAGCTAGATGCACATTTAAAAAAATAGTTGTAATGTTTAAATTTTCTAAATTAGATTTTAAGAGATTACCTTTACATTTTCAATGTGAAATTGTTAGCTGATAAAGAAAATCACAGCTATTGTGAAGAAAGTGGCATTTAAAATCCACTGCATTTACATATTAAAGTAAAATTAAGTTTTTTTCGAGAAAAAATATTCACGTTAAATGTATCTTAAGGCACTATTATATTATCTGAATTACTGGTGAAAGAAATGCCTTAGTATTGTAGAAATAAACAGAAACTTGTTATATTTAAAGAAGCTTCTAGTCAGATTTATATTCTCACTTGCCAAGGTGACTGATGTAGGCAGAAATAATTATTTAAATATGTATTTAATATAATTCTTAACTATTTACATTCCATTTATAAAGTCTGTGTACTAATTAGTTATTTTGTCTTCCAGTCATATAATGGGCATGGTCTTAGTGGGAACTTTAATTATGTTACAAAGGCTTCATCACAATATGCTGGTAGTGAAACTTGAAAAATCCATCATTAACACATAACTTTAATAATACAGTTGCCTAAAACTTCTCAAGCCCCAATTATCACCTCAAATTTTACATCTTTCCCAGGGGAGAACCCCCTAGCCTTCCTATTAACTGGGAGTTATTCCACAACCCTTACATGTTCTAAACATTGCCATTGTCCTCTGTCACCAGGGAATTTTTATACTTTTGAAATGCCTAGAGTTGTAAAATATCCCCCCCACACACACACACACAGACACAAATAAGATATTTCCGGGCAACACCCCTGAATAAAGCTCCTTTTTTGGATAAAAATTGTAAAAAAAAATCAACTAAAATTTAGGTGGTAGTGCTATGGATGGAAAAATTTCTTATTCTTATATTATATGTATTTGAAAGAGGGTATAAGGAAAGTGAATACAATTAAAATTTGAGTCATAAGAGCCAAATATAACATTTTATTTCTTTACCAATGGTCTTTGGTTGAGGAAAAATTTATTGACTATAGGAATATTAAGAAAACAAAGTTCTGTAATAGTGCAGTTGGTAATCTATTTTCCTGAAAATTTCGGGCAAAAAAAAGCAAAGAACAATACTATGCTTGCTTCATATTCTTCAGAAATCTTTCTACCCCCATTCTTGTGACATATCCAAACCCGCTTATCCTCTTTTAAGTGTGTATTAATAACCTTCATGTTTAACATATCATACAAGTTGGTAGTGCCAGGAGACGGACGATCCCTTCCACAATAGTGAAATTCAAATCTCACACCATACAAAGTCTAACAAATTGAGCTTGTACTCTAATGATAAAAGACCAAAGTTGTTATAAAATGTAGAAGTGACAAAGATATTGCCGATTATTATGTATATATTAGCCACACATATTATTTGTATGTTTCAACAGCCCTTAACAAATGATCATTGTAATTAACTTTTCTTAGAGTGCCCTCTATCAGACACCTTAGCTCAGTCGGCAGAATTTATATCTGCTGAGCTAAGGGTCTTGGGTTCAATTCCCGGCATGGTCGAAAAATGTATAATTGGTGAAATTTGAGTTTACCCTTTCACAGTGATGAATTAACGGCCGGGGACTGGAAATTGTCCTACTCTTATGTTAGATTATAAGGCATATGAAGCTACAAAAGGCCTAGCCAGCGTGTAGTGGAAAATATATGACTTGAATAAAAAGCTGACTCAGGCCACAAGCTGGAAACAGTAATGGATGTAAGAGTGCCCTCTTTACACAGGGTTTTAATTCACATAAATCTTACATTTGAACACCCATTTTTCAATGCCAGTCAAACCTTAATATGCCCTTATAAAAAGTATCGTTACCAGTAACTTACTATTTACATCCAAGCTTTGCTTTTAACATAGCCAATTTTAAAGATCTTTTCATGAGGTCATGTTAAATTGTGTATAATTTGAATAACCTACTAAATCATTGATTTTATCAAAGGAAAAACTGGTGCCAAATGACACTATTAGATTAAACATTAAAAAGAGGAAAGATGGACTGATGCACCTCAAAAATTTCATAATCATGTGTTGTTTTTTAATTGTGAACTTTAAAACTGACAGTTTTCTGGTGTCTAGGCCCCTGCCCTTCAATGTTTCATTTAAAAAATATCTATGCTAGGTCATTTGATTGATACAATCTTTATTTATTGTGTGATAGTAAATAATGCAATAAATTAATATAATTTTGCATTTATTTTTAAGCTTTATTATGAGTGTTATGATTGTGTACAGAATTTTGTTTCAATGTTTGATAATTATTTGGAAGATACAACAAATTTTAATTCTCTAGTTTCACTTTATATAAGTAGAATTTTATTATATTTGGAAGAAGGTATAGGAAAGGTGGATATAAATATATAAAAGGGGGACGAATATAATTATATAAGTAAATTATAAGTAGAATAAGGGATTGAAGGAAATGTTTCTTTTTATCAAGCAGTATGTCCCATCTTATTTGAGACTCAAAGTAAACATTCTCACCTTACCCTTTCCTTTAAAAAGAACTTAAGTACCATAATGTATTTTCAATAACACTGCTAGTCCTAATAATATTCCCCATTAATTTCTACTTGTTAGGTTATACCGATATTATGATTTTAGTTGAAGTCAAACACACGTGTTATCTTAATAATAATAATAATAATAATATTCTACACAAGCAAGTTGAAAATGAAACAAATAGTCCATTAACACCTCTCACCCCAAGAGGACAATGTGCTGTGGACTGTTGGTAGCGGCCAAGGCAGACAAGTTCCTCTAACTTGTGTGCCTCCATTACCCTCACCAAATATATTGCCATTAATTTTAATACTTATCTATAAATTATTTATTAATATAGCAAAAATAAGATAAAACACATTTTTATGATTCAATATAAATAATTTTAAAATGTAGATGTAATTTAATTAACACACGGTTCATGTGTGCATGTGGCATGGCAATTGAAATAGCCTTTGTTTATTTTGAGCCTCAAATTAGATGAGATTATAAGACAACATTATAGCACATAAATTCAAATGTGATTAACTTTATGAAAACTATTTTGAATAAAATGCTGAAATTTTATTGTTTTCACTATCATACTTCAACAAACAATAATTTGAAAGACTAAAGATTTTTAATTCACTGCAATATATAGAAAGGCATTGAGTGTTATCAACATGTGCTCATTTAGCCAGAGTTAAAAACTTTTAAGAAAACACTACAATCAAGAGCCCATCTTGCAGCCAATTAACTAGGACATTAGATACAAGGTTACCTTCAAAGCAGTTTTATGTATTTTTCATTTGACAACATTGAAATTAAGATCAGTGTAATAGTTTGATATATTTGTATTTTTTTTTTAAATATTGTAAAAGAATTTAACTGGTCTCAATTTAATGTTTTTTTTAAAAGAAGAATACAGAAAACTGAATAATAATTCGACGGCTGGTTTGAGCTGCATTACCTACCTAAGTTATGTGTTGTCTGTGGGGTAGATGTGCTCTTAAGCTAGGCCCTGTCAATAATTAAATGTTTACTCTAATTGGAAAGAAATGCATATGATTTCATAATTTCTTCTTCATAACCTTCATGAACAGAACCATGTCTGAAACAAAGTAAAGAACCACCACAGATGCAAATTACAATAATGTTAAGTGTAACCTACATATTTAGTGTAAAAACACTGGATTCATATTTGCAAAGAAAAAAATTCAATACAAATTTCCACAAACGTATGGAAAAAAATATGCAAACATGGTGGGGATGAAAGATAAGGATTTTTTTTTCATATCAAATGATTTTGAATTACCAAATAATACATTTCAAATAGTGATATTTTGTGCATAGTTTGATAAATTTTCTTTTTGTAAAAAATATTTTAAACTTGACGTTAATTTTTTTAAATATGGACGGCCCAAAAGGAGGATACCAATTTTTTCCTCCAATACTTGCACTTGCTATGGACATGACAGAGTTGATTCTTGACATGTGTAAGTGTGGTATTGCAAAGCAATTTGAAGCAGTGTTCACAAATTGTCACATTCAAAACAGAGTTTATTGGCTAAGTTTAGAGATTAAATTACACTTGGCTTTATTTAAAAGGATCTTACATTTTTGAATCAATAATTTTCCAAAACCTCTTCCACTAAATATATTACTTTCCAATCCAACAAAGCTATATTCAACATATTCAACTTACTAATAAATATAATCATGACCAATGCAATCATGATCCACATCCAACATTTCCACGCCCTTCTGCTGTGCTCAGCTAGTCGATCTGAAGCTCCTTTGAGTCGGTCAAAATTTTGATCGGATTGTTTAGAAGATTTTTGGACTGTCTGTGAATAAAAAAATAAATTCATAAATACAAGGGATGCATAACAATTTTATAAATAACTAGGATAAGTACCCAACTTTGCCCGGGATTGCCGCTCAATGCTTTTCTTTGCTTCAGACCGACAGGAAAGGTTATTTGAAATAGAGGACTAGGTTAAATAATGGGGGATAGCCAACACACTTACCTTGGTGATACCGAAATAGAAATTGTTTCGATAAAATACTAAATAAACACAAACACATTTTAAGGACAAGCTTTCACTGTCACATAGAGCTTCATCAGGTCGAGAAAATAGATACTCCAATATCACTAGGGTAAGTGTGCTAATAATCTCTTCATTTTGTTTCTTCTGAACCAGTTTTTAATGAATTTAAAAAAATGATCTAATCAAATATTTAAAATTCCAGCTTCAAGGTGTACATGTTGATGCACAGAGGCTATTATGGCATTCACTTCTCGTTCCTGCCCCACGATAGGACTCCAAATTATGACATTACGTGCCCATGCCCTACTTTGACAACTACTAAATTATGGTGAATGTGACTTGCCCAGTGATATTTAGTATATTATTGAAGAAATGATGACCAAGTAGCTATTACGATGTCCATAACGCCATGTTCTTCTGAGACGTAGAATCTAATTAGCTATTATGATGTCCATCTTCTGATATGTAGATTTTACAGATCTTTGAATATAATTTTGTTTCATTAAAACCTTGTTAATTTAGATTATTTTATTATATAAATATATGCAACTTATTAACCTTTAAGAAGTTCTGGGGAAATTTGGGGCAGGGAAAAGTCCAACAATTGTGTTGACGTTTATAGTACATTCTGGTTTTGAAATGATAGTTTCATTTGTATAAAAAACAAAGGCCGATGACACTCAACACTATCAGTATGTTTCATAGTGAGGCAGTGGCGGTGTCTAGGGGCTAAGATAATGTGTCAGAGGTTGAGATTGGAGGCAAAGGAAAAATATAATAACTCAACCTGGCTAAGGGTATGATTGAGGGGTGAGTGATATTATATTGCGGCCTAATTACATGGTGAAGTGTGCACAGCTTATTTAAACCCCTGACATGCGTATTAAAATAATTATTTAACCATGAAATTGTTGTTTTTAGTGGACCTATTAAGGTTTGTAAATTGTACAATAAATAAATGTTTATAAAAAAATTAGATGGCTTAGTGAAACAGATGTTTATCATGTAGACTTTTAAGAACAAACAAGACGTCAACTGTGCTTAGAGTGAATGGCATGGCAGACGTGATGAGCTCGGATATCACAAATCAAATAAACATCCCCAAGAAAAACCTAGAATTAAAGATCAAAGGAGTATTGCAAGTTTTGTAAAATGTAAATTAAGTATTTACCCTTGCAAAAAATTAAAAAACTAAATGAAAATCAACCATTAAACCAAGGCCTCTTGGAATTACACTCCATTACCTCTTAATCTCAAGATGTATAATTAAATATTGGTACTGATAAGCCTATTGGTATCAATGAACAGTTAATAACAATAAGTAATGCCTTAGCTATCCTTAATAACAACGTTAACGAGTTGTCAAAACCAAATGAACATAGGGTCATAGTCATAAAGTCTAATCTTAACAGAGAATATAATGAGCTACCAGGTTTAACAGGCCCTGGATTTTTTTTACGGGAAAGTGAATAATTTAAAGCAAAAATTATATTAATTAGAGTAAGCAAATCGGTTTCAGAGATTTGTCAACTTATGCCGTGTCTGTAAGGTGGAATTACAAAAGTGCAGTGTTCTTCATGCATAGAAAACTACAAAACCTTCCCTAAAGAGGTAGCTATTCTTGAAACTGGAAATTTTGGTATTTTTTTCTCTTCTGGAGGAAACGCAGTTGCTACAACCTACTCAAAGTAATGAATTTCGAAATTTTAAAACTCCCCTTATTGATAATTTAGTCAAAAGCACATCTATGGGTGTGTTAATTTATCTGACTTCACGGAAAAAACAAATGCTATAGTAAAAAAGGAACACGAAACCGTGGGAGTCTGTGTTACCTGAGCTGCCTACAGTGCAGTAAGAGAGGGGAAGAAGGGCAAGTTTTTTTTGTGTTTATTAAGTTTGCATTGCTTAAATGATGTTGATGTTGGTGAACTTAATCATTCCAGAGAATTTCTTAGAGCATTTAGAAAAAACAATTTTTTTACTATGAATAGCAACCTATGTGAATTTTTAAGCACGGTAAATCCAGTAACTAACCATCTTCCTCTTTTGTCTGTTACAGCAGACAAAATTACAAAATTGCAGAGAACATATCAAATAATTTGCATGATCTTTTTTGTAGATGGTGTTCAGACTTGTATTGTGATTAACATTTCACCATGGGGTATTTCACACAAGGGAGACATTCTTATTGAAAAACTGCACAATGCCTTTGAAAATACAAGTATTGAGTTAAAAGAGCATCTGAATGGCATTTGATGGGCAATATTTTGAGCGTAGTGTAGATAAATATATGGTGAGTCTGTATGAAAATTTAAATCATGACTTTTTACTTTCTATGTGGGAAATAGCTCATAGGTTAGAATGTGTGTTGAATGATGTTAGTAAAATTAAATCGTCAATGTGGCTCTGTAATCAAGTTCAAGTTATAGGTAATATAATGAAAAGTTAGAAGTGAGGTATTGGATATGAAAAACTTCTTGCATTAGCTGAAGAAATAGAAGTGGACATATTAAATCCAAAATCATTTCAGGATACTTGTTTTGTTCAAAGTGAACTCAGAGTTTACAAAACATTTCAGAGAGATTTTAAGCTATTTTTTATTGATCTACAAAAGAAGCGTACTGAGATTATACGACAAGGCAAGAATACCGATGCTAAAGAATTCTCATTGGAACTGAATAAGTTTTCAAAGCCAAGTTTCATTTTTCAACTGCTTGGCATGATTGACATATTAGAATTGATCACAAAATTCAGTTGTATCTGTCAGAATGTAAAATGCCTGTACTTGGATAATATTTGATTCTTATGCTTCTTTGCAAAGCACACTTAATGAGATAATGATGCAATAAAAGAGTGAAAAAAATTACAAAGAAAAATTCCCATCCCTCAACAAGGAAATGGATTCCCTGAAGAACAACATTTATCAGGACTAGTTATTGATAAATGAAAACAACCAGCGCTCAAGTCGTTCCGAGAATTTTCAACTAGATGACCAGTCACTTGCTGAAGAAGATGTGGAGTTGTTGGGTTACACACAAGATGTATGCGATGTCAAAAGTGCAAGGAAAAGTTGGAAACCTAGTGTAAAAGCTTAATAGAAACACTATAACGAAGGATAAAAAAAAATTCCAACTGTGAAAAATAAGTACCTATGTTTCAGCAGCAAGTATTTAAAAATGAATACTGCAGTTTCAGACAAAATTTTAGAACAGCAAATTCAAGAGTCATTACGAACACTAACAACCTGGTTAGTGAAAATTGTGGATGTATAATAACTACTGATGCAATAGATTCTCAATTTTAAATCTTGAAAAAGAATCTTTTAAACGCAGATTTTTTCAAAAATTTATGGTCTATGGAAGTTAAACCGAACTTGATAATTATTTAAATGCTGTAATAAAGGAGGCATTCACAAATGAAAATGTGTTTCATCACATTCCTGACATCCTTTATGTCCTATAGAGTTCCATTAAAATATGCAGTGAAACAGTGTGTGGATCAGTGATAGGCAACCACTTATACGATTACAACATTAAGTATGACACTCTTTTTCATAGAGTTTTAGACATTTCTATGGAGGAAAGTACCACTTTACCAGGTTTTCTTTTAGTTCTCGCTTGAAGGTCTACAAGATGTCAAAGGTCATTGACAAACTTCACAAGTAAATGGGAAGGTTGCCATTTCTGGGAGACAACTAAATCTATTTATAAGGTAGCTCCTGTAAAAGTAGCTATGATTAAAAATATGTTTAAATTTGAATTTTCCAAACTATGTAGTAGGTAATAATCCTTATTCCCTTCAGCCTCTATAAAAATATTCAATGTTTTGTTTTGAGCGCTATGGTCTTCGAGGAAATTTTGTATGAAAATGTTATGTTCTGGGGAAATATTGTATCTCTGAACATATTCTTCATCCCTGTGATGATCATCCTTTGTGTGAGAACTTCCTCTCTAAACAAACGAGGATGCATCAAAATAGAAAGTTTCCAAAATCTGACACAGCAAGAGTTAGTACCAAATGAAACAAACATCGTCAGTGCGGTGTGATTAGCCGATTACCAAATAGAATGACATCAAGAGTATTTAAATAAAATAAAATGACTGACTAGATGGATGGAAAATTATATTGAAAATGAAAATAAATATTTATATTTATAGAAATATTACACTACTTCTTAAAATTTCAAACCTCTGTGTGCGGTAGATATTGTGCAGTGCTCATGACAGAAAGACACATTTTTTATTACTATAGACGAATATACAATGGGGACCTGTACTCGCCGATTCAGTATTCGCGGTTTACTGCTGCCCAATTTCAAACCTCTGTGCGGTAGATATCGTGCATTGCTCATGACAAACAGACAAATTTTTATTATTATACTGATTACCAAACCCTTCCTTCACCTCTGACAAGACATCTTGTGAATGTGGGGAATGCCAGGCCTCCACCGTGGTTCGGAATTCCACATTAATCTGTAGGTCCTCCATTTCACCTCACAATCACCCTACCATTCATTACACATTAGCGTAAGTGTGTATAACCCGAACAGGTAGTAAGACGCGGTGCTAATAATAATAATAATTTATTACTATAGACAAATATAGAGTGGGGACCCATATCCGCGGTTTACTGCTGCCCAATTTTATTTTATTTCAATTAAAGAAGAAAATGGTTTATAAGTCACAATGCCCACTTCATCTCATCATAGGCAATGTGCTATCATATCATCGTCATTATCATGTGATTGTCGCAACAAGAAGAATGCAGAATAAAATAGTAACATCTTACAGTGAAAATGTATCAATTAAACTCTACTGTATTTATGTATGTTATATGGATATCACATTGTGTAGTAGTTTGGTATTATCCGTGGTTTCGCGTAACCGCAGTAGATCTAGGAATGTATTACCCATGGATATGGGGACCCTACTGTAAATTCAATATACAAAATGTTAAAACACAAATCTACATTTGACTTTAGCTTGAATCTTAATAGTATGATTTTTTTATAGTATATTTAAACTATTCAACTGTTTCAAATCGATAACACCAGTTCAAAGTGTTTCATAACTTTATGATTCTAAAATAAACTATAGGTTTTAAAAATAATTTAAATCACAGAAAAAGAAAAAACACTAAGGCTTGGTCCACAGAGACAACAGTGAGCCATTGTGTCTGTGTTAACATGAACAATTTACTAGAGCAAATTACCGTTGTATATGGTTTAATAACTTGATTTTGGTATTAAGAACCATACCTGGTAGCTACTAAATACAACACTTTAGCTCATTTGGTATTGTGTCTTTCTACTGAGCTAAGGGTCCCGGGTTCGATTTCTGGCATGGCCGAAAAATTTATCATTGTTTAAATGTGGGTTTACCCTTTCACAGTGATGAATTAATGACTTGGAACTGGATTTTGTTCCTATTTTAGTTCTAAGTTATATTATAAGGCATATGAAGATACTACAGGCCTAACAAACTGTAATGGATGTAAAGTAAAGCTACTAAGTTACTAAAACAATTTTATATATACATAAATCAAGTTGTGTTATCTGCAGCTGTCACTTCTAATATATATCTATAGTAATAAAAGGAAATGTTTGTGTGCGATAACCAGCCAAATCTATGGCATGCAGAGATATGAAATTTTTAACATAGGTGGACGGAAGATGGATGCACCTCGAAGCCAGATTTTTAAATTTTTAATCAGATTTTTAATTAGGCTATTTTTAATAAAGTTTTGGTGGGTCACAGACAATGTCATGCAGGATTGCTAGTTATTAATATCTATAAAATAACACAAATAATATAATAAAATGTTGTCAATGTTGGCCTGTAACACCCCTCTTGGCTTGCCCCACGTTGGGCGCCATTTATGTCACTTAATGCTGGCCCTAGGTTTAGGTGCCAATTGTAACACCCTCGTAACGGTGTGCATCATTGGTAACGCCCCTTAGTTGGGAGCCATTTGTAACCCTCCCGAACAGGCCCCTCGTTCGGACACCAATTGTAATGTTACTAATTAGCTGGTTACACGTTGGGCCGCTAATTGTTATGCCACTTTGTTTCGAAGTCTATTGCTATAGGTCCATGTTGTGCGCCTTTTGCTATCTTACATAATAGTTATTATTCCCTGACATTGGGCTTCACTTTTTGTGATAGAAATAAATCACGTCAGAAAAAGTTGATATTAGTTTATTCAATGATAATATCATTGATACTTGGGTAGAAAAATGACCATGTTGCGCACAATCTAAACGAGCGCCGAACACACGTCTGTCCGAGACAATGACTGGTATCACAGTGAGCTCTGAAATTTCACCACCTGTGATATATCTCAGTCCAATAGAACTTACTAGAATGTTTAGTGCGTGAAAACGTATAGAAGGATACAGAATGGTCGAGAACCGGACACTGCCTCAAATTGAACATCTACATTATTCTGGGTTGTTTGAGAGCAGGAAGTTAATTTTTAAAATACTTTTACATTGCAATTTTGACTCAACTTTACGTCACACATTGAAGTTAGTTACAGTAGCTGATGCCTCCTAACTTCAGGGCATGAACTTAAAAACAAGAAATAACTAGTAATTTCCTAGTTAGAATCTAGTAACCATCATATCTGAATAAGTTAGAAGAAGACGTGCTTTAAGCGCCAAGTAATAAAATATAAAATTCAAATAAAAAATTATACATATATATATATATAATTAAGAGGAGAATATTGTCAAAGCTTTCAAACATTCTTTATGGTCAAATCAGGGACATAACAGGCCCCAAAGAAATATATTTGAATTTTCTAAACTGTTCTTCCAACCAAAATAAAGCTTTAGCTATGAACATGGTTAAATGCACAGCATTAGTTTCCTTACTTTAAAGAATATAAAATGCCAAAGAAAAAATAATGGACGCATTTGATTGTTCTTGCTCTCAAATGCCATTCCAGAATTTATTTTGCTCAGTATAAAATCACTCATGTTTTCAAAACAACCATAAATACAAGACCAACAAGTGACTCATGATTAAAAAAATGCTTGTTTTTCTGGGTTTTTTAACGCAAAAACACTTTTACTGTTGTGTTTCTACTGGTACTTGCAACAGTTAAAAAGATTCTGCAAGAACAAAAGTGTCACTTGTCGTCCATGTGAAATGTGAACTGCTCCAATGAACGCAATATTTTTCTGATAATCAATGACAACCATAATGTTATTTAAAAATTGCCGTCTTTGTAAACTGGTGCTAAAAATATCTCATTTACATGGCAGGTATTGTCGATTACTAACTTACCTCAACATCTTTTTTGATGATAGTGCTAGCAAGCTGTGACTGCTCCTTTAGGTTTCTAACCATCAGCAGCATGTTGTCCGCTATTTTCTCTCTCATGGAATGATGGTACTTCAATAACACATCCAAATCTTCACCAGAACCTTTCTCTTTCCTATGCCTCAGATTGTCTTCAGATACCTGAACTTTAGTAAGCATAGAAAATGATCATGTAATCTCATATTTAAAAATAACAAATATTAAGAACAATATAAGATGCTATGTTTATGGATAGACAATTTAATTAGTGTGAAATGCATACAAAAACCTAACTTTTATTAGCAACCCCATTATTGACAGTCTAGTCAACCATCGAAGCAGGTCAAATTCATTAAGTAGAAGTGTGAGAATAATGCTATTTTTTAATCAATTGCAATTATTTAAAAACCTAAATAAACAACGGTAAATAGTGAATTTATAAAAAATAAGTGTGTGTATATTAAACAAATACATAGGCTATTTTTAACATATAACAAACATGATTGATGTCCAACATTGGATACTAAAAATGGGTATGGAAATGTTAGCATATTAGGTGACGGAACCAGTTTTTTAAATATAAAAAACTTGTCATGTCACTAAATATGCTAAACACTTCAATGCCAATTTTTCGTAGCAAATCTAAGATATTAATCATGTTTGTTATTTGTTCAATGTTCATGGAAATTTAATATTGAATATCCTCTTTATATTTTATTTTCAATTCTAAAGTGATAATTTTGTAGGGTTAATGAGTTCAAATAATTAGGGAAAATTTTAGCCAAGAATAATACATTGGCTAATAGGAAAATAATACAATTGGAAAATTATACTTTCACTTAGTCAGTAAATGGTTAATACCTCCCCTGTTGTCAAGAAATGTAGAACTTAAAATATACAAAACAATGGTTTTACCAGTTGTTCTGGATGGTTGTGAGACTTGATCTCTTACCTAATATGATAAGAGATTTAGGAATACTTAGGAAAATCTGTGGTCCAAAAGGAATGTATATAATGGAGATTGGAGGTGGTTACATACCCTGTACTTATCACAATACATTCATTGTTAAGGTAACCAAATCTTAAGATATTATAGTGGGCAGAACATGCATCACAAATGAAAGAAGCTAAAACCGCATTCAAGGTATTAACTGGCAAACCTCATGGGAAGACCTGAAAGAGATAGAGTGTGATTAGGGGGACTGGAGAGAAATAGCTCAAGATAGGGATAGGTGGCATACTTTTGTAATTGCGACAATGAACCCTTGAGTTCCTAATGCCATAGAACACGTAAATAAATTTTATAACAAAGAGGGGGGTGTATGTGAGAAAAATTTAATGAGTTAGTGAATCTACATGGAATGTAAAATTATATTTGTCAGACCTTTGTGAGGTATTGAAGTTGGAAGGGGTTAGTAAATTAATTTAATAGTTATTCTTTTTCAAATGAATCAATCCAAAATTATTCACACACTTCCAAATCTGTGAGTATTAAAATTAGCCAGAGATTTTTTTTTAAGATAGCTCTTCTAAACTTTGATAACTATTTGGGTTTAACTTATCCAAATTTGAGTTATTAACAGTTCTTTTTCCTCACCCTTATCGTTTTGAAAGAGTTGATCTCTCAACTCCTTAGTGTATTTGGATGTAGTTTTCTGGTGAATTTCTTTAGTGATGGTGTCAGAAGTAGAGGTAGGTCCGTGTGATAATAGTTGGGCTGCAACTACCTTCTCTGCAGCCGTTGGCTAGAGAGGGACAAAATTAATTCTATGATAATCAAGCTTCAAATTCGCTAAAAGATTAAAAACTTAACCAAAGCAGAATGATAATTTTTCATTAATTAAGTATGAAGGTGGTTAGTAAACAAACTCAATAATTGAATTCTATTTAATTTGAAAAGTGTAGGAGAAATGTTATAATTTAACTAATTTGATGCTAATAAAGAACCAGTTAAATAATATTATGAAAATAGTATTCGTGGTGTAGTTTAGCGGAGGTAATTAGTTTAAGATTGAACTATAAGTTCAAAGGAATCTCATATAAGATAACACCTTCATTTATAGAGCTGATGGTTATTTTAGTTACAAACTTCTTTAATATAAATTATAAATTTCTTTTACTCACTAGTTTTTTAGTTTCAACAAGTCTTTTCAGGAAAGTCACTCTTCTAATATATTCCGACATAGTGTCTTTTTCTGGCTTGCTGTGGAATGTAAAATTTTGTTACCTCCAACTACACAATTATTCAAGTTATATTACACTTTATTGGCATCGTTTATATTTTGAGTAATGTGAGTCTTAGGCTCAGTAAGCATTTCAGGTTGCAAGTCTGACCCACCAGGATTCAAGCTAGTTTCATAGAGGTGATTGGTCAATATCTGGAGTTCAACGTCTCAACATTCTTAATCATGACAAAGCCCCCTTCAAAATAACAAAAATGGCCACAAGATTAAAAATTAAACTAACAGTAAATTTAATATTTCCACTTGTGTGTATTTTTGAAACCTGAGGAAACCAAGAAGTTGATGATAGGATGTTAAAATAAATATAGGTCTAAAGAAGGTTGTGTTTCAGGTCAAGGATTGGATGGAACTGTCTCGGGATAGGATTGAATGGCCAGAGAGTTACTATTTCTGTGTGTAGTACTAAAATATAGTTATAGTGTTAATGTGAGAGAGAGAATTTGAGTTAGCGTTGGCGACTTCATGTTTATTGCATTGCTTGAATTGTGTAAAAAACAATACAATGCACTGTTAAAGTGGTAGATTGTTTTAGGATTGATGATTCGATAAGAAGATAGTATTTAATGTTTTCTCTGTTGTGATTTTTCTTTATTCATTATAGTATTAATTTTCCCCGATTATTTTGTTCATAACACTGTATTATAGCAAAGTATTTATCTAAATATTAATAATGATGCACAATGTTGACAGTTGATGAAACATTTAAAAAAATACTTACTTTGGAATTTTTTGAAGATCTGTTACCATTTCATCTAAGGCATTTATATACTGTCAAAAAAAGACAAAACAGTTTTTATTTTACTAAAGGTATGATTTTAAATACACCATCTTTCATAATTGATGTGTGAAATTCAGAGAGGTAGTAGGGGGATTCAAAAGGAGTGAATTGATGTAGTAAATCAACTGGTGAAGGAAACCTTTATTCCCCCCACCCCCAAAAAATGTGAGAGAAGCCACAAGGGAAGGTGGAACAATGCTCATCCCTGGAGGTGCAATCAATACCTGCCAATAGCAGGTTGTGGTTGCCGGACAGTCATTGTGAAAATAGAGCTGTGTATAAGACCATGGCATGGCCGGCTTGATCCCAGGACTTGACTCTCATGGACTTCTTATGGGGACATGTAAAATCAATGGTTTATGAAACACCTGTGGTAAGCAAAGAAGATTTGGTCATTCACGTTCTAATGCCTAGTGGAATGGCAAAGATCATGCCAGGCATTTTCAAACAAATTCAGGTTAACATGTTTTGCTATTGCAATGTGTGTGTTGGATGTGCTGTACACAATTTCAAACAACTGTTGTGATCCTTATGCGTTTGTTGTAAATAAAAGGTTATGTGCATGTGGTTCAGACTTGCAGTCAAACATTCTTTGTTCAATGTACATATAATAAAAGGTCACAATCCTGTTGTGTTTCACTGTGATTACTGACACGTGTTGCCAACCTGCCCTTGTGGCTTTTCTAAAATATTGGGTGGGGAGGGGGAGGGGGTTTCCACCACCAGGTTGTTTACATCAATCCACTTTTTTATAGCCACCTACTACCTCTGAGTTTTGCACATCAATTATGAAACACTGTGTATAAACAATAGTCCTACAATACAGTATATTATGTATTGCCAACACAGCTTTGATAGTTTAACTCAACACTTCTGAGTACTACAATTTCAAGTTTGCAAAATAAAATACACACTTCTACATGTCTTAATAATACATTCTAGACAGACTATTATCTTATTCTATTTTATTTTTAGGACAAACATGAAACAATCATAGTACAAACTAATTTGTTAGCTTTAATTTATTTTATGATAATAAACATTTACATAAAGTTTAAAATTTGCAATCCTTGTCTCTGATTATCATTCTTAAGATAATGGAAGAGAAAAATAATCAAGTGAAAATAAAATATTTGCTTTAAAGATGTGTGGAGCTCACCTTATCCAACCTCCAGTCTTTTTGATGACCTTCCTTAGCCAAGTTCTCACATTGTGACAACAATCGCCTTAAATTGACTTCTAGTCTTGACATACCCATTGTATTTGGACTGCACTAAAAAGTTAATTCAATAAATTTAAGATGGGGAAAAAATTATTACTAATACATTCCATATGCTATCTACAAATTACATGTTTGTCATCAAATAAATTCCTCTTTTAAGACAATTTTATTCTTAAAATAGCAGTTTATGTAAAAGCCCAAAAAATAAGTTAGGCCTAACATCACATTTTCCTAAGGTACATCAATATAGGTTTATTCAAAATATTTTGTTGATTCTATCATAAAATGTTGTGAGGTATTTTTTTAAGTGTGGCTTTATATGTGTTTATAAATTCAATTCATTTCTTAAATTAAAATAATCATGATGAAACTGTATACATTTGACTTGATACAAAAATGAGTTTTATTGTGAACCAAGTTAAAATATTAATTTTATATTTTATAGCATATTACAATTTACAAACAAGTTAGCCTACTTACACCTTTATAATCTAAAAGAGGCCTTCCCTTATTTACATTCCCCAGAATATAAAAATTGTCCATCATAAATAAAATAATTTAATGATATGGGTCAAGAAGCTTGTGTTTGTTTTCACCATATTGTATTTTTTATTTGTCTCACCACTTCTCCCTCCCTCTGCCCAATTTCTCATGGTTTGTCACTAAGCCATATTTTATGACATAGGGCTTATTACAATTTACAAGTTACTGTCCTACATAACCATCCAAATGGTTAGGGATGTGCCCACAACATTCTTAATATTTGTTTTCTGCCTTTATGGTTTGGGGAATTGTTCTAAGCATAGGCTGATGGTTAATGACACCAGTCACCAGCTTGCAATGATCATGTAACGTGTTTGATAGGTATTTTAAAATTTCATAAGAATAAGTTTCAAGATTTAATAAAAGAAAATTATTATTATTCAGGCGTGATTGTTAATATGTTCTTGACCAAATATGTACCATAACAATTTTATTTATTCTACCAAACCCTAGCGGGGCAAAGCTTAAAACAATTGTCAATGACCTTTGGAGGGTTCTAATTTATAAAAATCAGAGGGCAAAATCTTTTACAATCACCAGGGTGACCTGGTGGTCCAGGGGTAAGGTGTCAGACCTCTATGCTGGCGGCCGGGGTTCGATCCTCGGTCCCGGCAAATATTTATCTGATTACCAAACCCTTCCTTCACCTCTGACAATACATCTTGTGAATGTGAGGAATGCCAGGTCTCCACCGTGGTTCGGATTCCACGTTAAACTGTAGGTCCTCCATTTCATCTCACAATCACCCTACCATTACACATTAGCGTAAGAGCGTATAACCCGAACGGGTAGTAAGACGCGGTGCTAATAAGAATAATAATACAATCACCAATGAAATGTTCAGGCCTAACCTACTTTATGAGTGAAGTTTAGGTTAATTTGGTATCTTAAGGATACCATTATTTTGTTTGAAATTAACATTCGGGAGTTTATATTATATAGTAATTTTAGATTGTTGATTTGTTTGTTTGGAACACTAAATACATTTGCAAAACATAAATAACCTAATTTCATTATATGGAGATCAGTCTGACTAATCACATATTTATACGTATAAGAAAAACTAAATTACCAGACTCTTCTAAATTAATAGTAAATATGCATAGAAACAAAGATATTTTAACGATTATATGTGAATAAATTATTATAAATATTGATCAAGTCCCTAGTAACTAGAAAGTATCCAATAATGATGCAATAGTGCATCACCAAAATCCCGCCAGAATTGATTAAAATTCTCATTTCTCTCGGATTTGGGCAAAATATGACAAACTTTTTTAAATATTCATTATTATAAAATAACCAAAGTGAAGAGTGAAGCCTAGAAATAAAACAAAATTTTAAGCTGATTTAAAATACTATCAATATAATATACTCAAAATATATCGGCCTCACTAAACTTGCAAAGTAATAATGAGGAAAATATAGATAGATAATTTAATTATGTACGTTCTATTTAAAAAATTATAAATGTTTCAACCGTTAGGAAATAACATTTTTTTACAGTTATAAAAACTATTTAAAACAATGTTCATACAACATCCCTAGAATGGTGTAATATTAAATTGCTATTTTTATTATTAAAATTCAAAAAGTGTAGAGTAAAATAAATATAGATACACATATCGCCTATAGCAGCCTCTTGCCAGATAATATATACGCACAAGTTAAACTCCCATTATCAACATTTTGCGTTTTAATTTTGGGGGGAAAAAACAACAAAACTGTAGTTACTACTTTAAAAATTAATACCTATGCATCTACCTTACTTCAAAATAAATTATATTAATTGTGACGTTATCTCATGACGCAATCAACAACTTTCGGTTTGGTAATTTATATTAAAATACAGCTATAGTTATGGGGCCTATTTTACTTAGATCCCCCATGCAAAGCTATTGCTTCAGATGCAATTAACCATAGAATAGGTATTAACGATTTAACGATGGAATCGAACGCCATTATTTACCTTATGATGAATGTTTTAATTTGTCCTGGATAAATTATTATCAAATCCCGTATAAAAAATATTTTATGGATATATTACTATTTTATTATGTAATTAAGGGCAACATAATTTCAAGTGAAACAATATTTTATGTATCTTATTAGATGTAGTTTATATATTTAGTATATTTTTCACCTATATTGAGCGTTTTATATGTATAGTGAGTTTCGATATAGCGGAATTCAGGAAAACTAGTTTCATATTTATTTTCTGCATGTACACCTTTTTGTTATCTAATAAAAACTATGCATTGTTATCCCAAACTATAATTTTTTGTATGAAACAATCTACAAAAAATACTACTAATAAAATAAATTCATTAAGTATACCAAGTATGTCCCTATTCTCCAATCTTGAATTTGATACTATTAAGTACCAATCAATATCACTAAAAAAGCGTAAGGCCAAAGTTGTGATCGCGTCGCCGCTTACATAGAGTTTTATTTATACGTTGCTGATTTTTATCGTTTGCATCAGTGAAGTGGCTTTATTAGTGGCAGGAAAAAAAACCTTTTCTGTCCAATCTCTCGAGTGGACGGGAGTGTGGTAAGTCTGGATTGAAACGCGCCATTTTTGAATAGGGCTTAATCTAAAATCTTGAATTAATTTAACAAAATGGACTAATTTTGAGTTTAATACAAGAAAATGTTTGCATAAATCATGCCATACTCTGAAAAAAATGTGCTTGTAAATTAAATATCCAATTTTGTCACTTTTATTACAGAAGGTAATTGATTTATGCTACATCATTAAGTAATTTCTACTTGCTATCATTATGTCATCATCAAACCCAATGTTCTCCACCACATGAACACATGTGTTCCATGTGATTATCCTTAGGTAAGTCCATCCAATCACTCTCCCGACACCCTAAAATACTATATGGCGTGAGCTCGAAAAGGAGCTATATTGACAGAGCGGCCACTGATGTTAGTGAAGAGAGTGCCAACATTTAAGAATAGAGGGTGTCATGTGGTCAGAACAACGAACCCTCCGGCCATTAATCTTAATTTTATAAACCGGAGCAGCTACTTCTTTATTCAAGTATCTCCTAATTTGTCCTCACGGGGTTGAGTTTGAGCCCGTTCCAGACCCATTTCATAGATAAATTTTGGAAGCACTGGGGATCGAACCCGAAATCTCTGGATCTGTAGCCAGAAACTCTGACCACTAGACACCCAATCTACCTTGAATTAATATCAATTAAGATATTATCTTTTCACCTGCGCCTTGTCTTTTGCAACTCCCTTAAAAGGTGTCGTAAAAAAAATTATTGATTTTCTGTAAATTTTATATTCCATTTGTGTTTCCAAATACAACCTTTTTTATGTTTTTTCCAGACAGTAGGTTTGTGGTCTAAAAGATGAGTGTATTTTTTTTAAAAAAAGAAGGGGGGGGGAGGGGCTAAGGCAAATTGTATACTTCAGTTAAGTTTAATAATAAAAATCTTAATTCTTTAAAAGTAAAATTTAAATAGTTTGGGCTAAGTTAGTTATAAATAACCTCTATTGGTGGTTTGGTGGCATAGTCTAACTAGTTAATATTCATGTTAAACTCAATTACTTGTGACGGGGAGATCACAACCATAACAGAGTTTGCTTTTGTCATCTTTAAAATGATATCTGAAAGGATTATAAAGGTGTTTATGTCACCTCAGAGAGAACAGCTTGATCCATCTGCAACTAACTTACACCTAGCTGTACTCTCATCACAAGTATATAACTCTCCCCAAAAGTCAATATTAACAAAACTCAAATTTCATCAACTAATTTTCCTCCCACCATTAATTCCTAGCTACCAGTTTGTTGGGAATTGAACCCAAGATCCTTAGCTCAGTAGGTTGGCTACTTATCTTAGGTGTCTTCAAAATGCCAAGTCTGTATCTTGTACTTGCAATAATTTGAACGATTATATCAAAAAATATTAGGTACCAGTGTTAGTAATAGCATGGCAATAGATGATGTTAGCAACATTTTTTAAGTAACAAACTTTAAAGACCGAAGATTGTAGGCAGACTAAAATTTTAGGGAGGTTTTTGGGGAGGCAGAAGAAAAGCTATGAATATTAAATGATTAAATACTACTGAAAGTGCTATAAATTTTCTTAGCATAGTGACTTCTACCTCTAAGTCCAAAAACGTACATTAACCTAAATACAAGTATACTCGGTGGCCGTGGTACTTGGTGAGGGGACGGGAGTTCAAGGCTGAAATAGCCCCATTGTAATAAATTTCCTTCTTATAGTCTTAAATGATGCATTTATAAAAAAAAAACTCCAAATAGCTCCTCGAGGCATTTCATTTTCACCAAAAAAATAAATTAAAAAATCAGCTAAGGATTGATATAAATCTCCTCTAGGGGCATTCAAAATTCAAATAAAATTCTGGAGGAGGACTATTCTAAATAGCTTCAAGGGGCATCCAATTGTCAACTATTTTCCATTGGAGGGCTTCCACACCTTAGACATGCGAGGAGGGGCAACAAGTGACTAAAATCTCCATTTTAGTTAAGTTACCACCTCCCCCTTACAAAAATAAAGTTCCATAGACACTGATCAATCTCGATTCATTTTAGAGATGATTTGGTGTTTCTCTGGTAAATTTGGAGTGTTAAAAATGTGTGCTTGGGGAAATGTTTAAGCTTTCAGTCACCCATGCCTACAGAGTCCAACATTGTACTCCTTCTAAATAAATTGTATTTCTGTTTTAATTAAATCTAACTAGAATGGGGTCTCCTCCAAATGGACATTCCCATAATTACAATGATTAGCAGCCTGTGTGTTGATATTAATTGAAATTGTCTTTAAATTCGATCTTGTATTGTATATTTAGCAGCATAACAGCTTCCCGAGTGAGAGTAAGTTGTGGTATCTTACAACTTGTGATATCAATTAATCACTCATATGTAGCTGACAATGTCTGCATGTCCATCACATACTCAAATTTAAACTATGAGTGAGGAATGACCCTGAGCATGGGGAGAATATTATATAGCTTAGTGGTAGATTATTGGCACGCTACGCCAAAGGTCCTGGGTTTGATTCTGTATCTAAGGGTTATTTTTCAACTAATTTTAATTAATTGGAATGTACTTTTCTTCTTATAGAAATTTCTGCAATTACAATGATTTGCAACCTGTGTGTTGATATTAATAAAAAAAAAGTGCATGATACTGTTTAGAATGTTTGAATGACTGCAAGTCAAAACAGGGAAGCATTTATCTAACTTAAAGAGCCACTGTGGTTGACCTTTCATGACTGTAGCAATTAAATATTTAATTGTTAAATGCATTAAAGAGTTCTAAAGGTGTGTAAGCACACAGGAATTTGTGTTTGAATAAAGTTTTAATAGTTGTTTGAGCTCAAACCAATTTTTTTTGTTAAAACTTGAAAAATCTGAGTACCGTACTTGAAATTTGTTATTTTAACCCAAAATAGTTTAGTTTAATCCATCTGATGAAATATTAAGAGATAATTTCTTGGTTAGCTCCTCAATATTTTCTTTTGTCTGATTAAAAAAATATGACTTGTACAACTATATTTAATTTAGATAAAAAATCTGAATCTTTGTGATAACTTTTTCAACAGACAAATTTTCATATATATTTGTATTTATTGTTTCATATGACTTATTAATTAAATAAATTCAACTTAAAATACTTAACTTGCAAATATCACTTTATATTACTCGACATGAAATAAAAAAACTCTTACATTCACATCCCTAGTTTTTCCTAAATAAATTTATTTATATTTTTTTACTGTGCAGTGAGTATTTCTGAGTGTACTTTAACTCAGAACGCCTTTATGGTCTAGTTACTAGTGGACAGATCCAGAGATCCTGGGTTCAATCCTCGGTACATCCAGATTTTCTCTGAAGCAATATCAATCCTCGGTCCTGGCAAAGATTTATCTGTTTACCAAACCCTTCCTTCACCTCTGACAAGACATCTTGTGAATGTGAGGAATGCCAGGTCTCCACCGTGGTTTGGATTCCACGTTAAACTTTAGGTCCTTCATTTCATCTCACAATCACCCTACCATTACACATTAGCGTAAGTGTGTATAACCCGAACGGGTAGTAAGACGCGGTGCTAATAATAATAATAATAATAATAATAATAATCTGAAGCAATAAGTCTGGAATGGGGTCAAAATAAGCCTCGTGAGGACAAATGAGGAGCTACTTGGATGAAAACATTAGCAATTCAAGTTTAGAAAACTGAGATTAAAGGTTGGAAGGTTTGCTGTGCCGACCCCATGACCCCATTTATTCACAGAAGTTGGTACTATATTCAACAACAGACAGCGGATACTCAGTCAGTATGGCTTGATTGTGGGCTGACACTATGAAGTTTTTTTCTTGAGTTCTTTAACTCACAACTACCCTTCCCTGCTAATTCTTCTCATGTTATTCTGTATAGTCACAAGTTTTTGGAAATCCGAGGTTGTCTCGGTTGTTCCACAAGCCTTGAATTATTGAGGATAAGAGAAGTTCTTCTCAATGACTCATTAGAAAATCTAGTCGAGTTGATAGTTTGTGTTCTGTTCAAAATGATATGAATACATTTAATTAATGGCCGGAAAATAGAAGATATAACTAGAGTGTTATCATATCAAACACTTCCTGTTGGTCTTAGTTACAAGACTGAATGATGTCCTTTCTCCAGTGTTTGGCTGATATTTAACAACAATGAAGTTTCTCAGTAGTTTTTTTATGTTAATGTTAGTGAACATTGTCACATGTCAGAAGTCAACTGTGATAGGTATATGTATTTTTAGCTTAATTTTTCTAGAATATACTTATTATAGATTGGAATAGGTCTATGATTAACTTACTGGTACAATAAAAGATATTTAATTTTTAAACCAAAATATATTTGAAATGCATATCTTACCTTAATAATTTTGAATCTTGTAGTAATTGTTAATTTATGGCCATTTTCAGTAGTACTACCTAGTACCAGTAGTACCATTAAATCATGTGTTAGTTTTAAAGAGCCAATTTTAACAATGTTTGTAAATATTCCCACACCATAAATAAACGTTTTATGTTGGTTTAAAGACTTTGCAAGTGATTGGCCTACACAACGAGTAGCATAACAATAGTAATAATATATTTCTAAGTGACAATAATTTCTAGGTGAATCAAAAATACTAGTGTATCCTGTATCTATAGCCTACTACTACTACTACTGCTACTGCTACTACTGCTGCTGCTACTACTCCTATCACTACTACCACTACCACTACCACCACCACTACCACTACCACTACCACTACCACTACCATTACCACTACCACTACCACTACCACTACCACCACCACTTTTATGTGCTAGTCTGCTCAAGCAGGCAATGGCTGGAACAGCACCTCTAGACATCAAGCCCCAGGGCAATTTATAGGTAGTAGTAGTAGTAGTAGTAGTAGTAGTAGTAGTATCTATAGCCTCCGTAGATTGTATAATCAACATTATGTTGCAATCTATGCATGCTCTTCTTACTTTATCTTGTTAAGAGTACCTCAAAAATAAGTATGAATTAGACTCATCTTTTCTACACCTTTTATTCATAAATAAATAACAAAATGCAATTAATATTGTGCAATTATTCAAGAGCCTATTTTGTCAATGAAATTATATAAATATATTGTAAACCAACAAAGTGAAAGGAGCTTTTTTAGGTAATAAAATGTGTTTACTATAGTTAAACATTATTTTTGAAGTTTACCATAGAAAAGTATAGAGTTCTACTTGATAAGCTTAGTGAGGGTAGAGGGGGAAAGGGGGTAGGGGGGGGAGGAGGTAGGAAGGTATCATGAGATGTTGTAAATCCATTTCATCATTAATAGAATTACAAAATAACTATTACATGTTTTATTTAGTTACTATTTTTCTCCATAATCTGCTTCAGTGGCCACATGCTCTAAGGTGTCACTCTTGCAATAGACTAGACTGCCAATGATGTGGATTTGAGATTAAAATTATGGATGTTGTTTTTTCCATCACTGCGCCTTACTACCTGTTCAGGTTATACAAATATATAATGATTATGTTGGGGTAGGGATAAGGAAGGAAGAATTTTAGAGGCAACCTACCTGCATTTGTGTGGAAGTAGAGTGGGAAACCATTTAGGAAAAACTACTCTCAGTATACCCAACCAGGATTCAAACCCCAGCAGCAGGTCAGTCTAATAAGAGAGTGACTGACGATGTAGCTCATGAAGCGGGTATGGTCGGGTTTACTGAGGGCTTTTTTTCTAAACATATTTCAACTCTCCTTCCAAGCAAATGTGTGTACACTTCCTATAAATTCAACCTTCTTCATCTTTAAAACCATTAGCATAACTAGGGCATATGTGTACAGCCTAAACGAGTAGTAAACGCTGTGCTAAAAAAAGTGAACTAATTATTAGTTTGTACTGATTCATCTAAATAATGTTTTAGTTAATTACTTTAAGGTGTTTAGTTGTATTCCATGTATTGTTAATTTAAATACTTACAAACCCTTATCTTAGAAACTACAAGTGAATCCGACTGTAAGATGGAACGAACCTACGGCTATGAATACAAGACCTTCTATCAGATTGCTGATTCTCATAGCCACAATGGCGATCACATTGTAATCCAGTTCTACGTACAGTCTGTTAGTGATGCTCACATATTACTGTCATCAACCTCATTCCCTACCGACACTGACCCAGTCTACGAGATAGTGCTCGGAGCTGGAAGAAACACATTTTCTGACATTCGTAGACTACAGAAAACAAAAACAAAGTCCACTGCCATTACTCCAGATGTTCTCTCAAGCACAAACCTTAAAGGGTTTTGGATTCGATACTTTGTGAAAGGACTTATTGAGGTTGGTGAGGCCGGTAATGATGTACCATTCCTTTTCTGGCAGGATACTGAGCCTCTCACTATCAGGTTCTTCAGTTTTTGTACTTGGGGTGGTGTAGCAGGAAAGTGGATCTTTGATTGTCCCACTGCAAACACAGGTGAGGCCTACTTTACATTATCAATCCGGGGTGATTTGGTTGTTGTCAGTATTAATTCTGCCAAAAAAATTTTCATTCTAATGCATGTAATCAATGATGATCTAATATTATGACCATATAATGTTAGGTATAAGATATTATCTAAAATACACATTTTTAAAAGATTTCAAATACATGCCTACTTTAAATTTTGCTACTCGATCACTTGAAATGTGTTGGGGCTTTGTAAGTTAATTATTATTCATACGGTACTAAGGCCCGAACACATTTCTATATGGAGTTTTAGGTGCTTTTTAAAAAAACTTTAAAATAGCCTTAATGACAACTCAATAATACCCGAGTTACTTATAGCTAATCAAAACTGTGGATCACATTGAATTTTACATATTTTGAAACCTCAAAAACAAAACAAAACAAAACTAAAATTTTGGATTTTTCTTTAAGCCTAAATGTACTTATTCATGTGGCATAGGGTGAGCACTGTGTTTACTTGATACAAAATTACTCTTAAATTGCAACACACTTCAAATTATAGTTTTGGTAGTAGCCATTCCTTACTTAAAATAACTTAATTAATTTATAAATTATAATTTACTTTTAATCTGTCATTATAAAATTTCAAGATGAAAAGCTCATTGATATACCAAATATAGTTCTGCTATGGCCAAAAGCGTCAAGGCATTAGTGTGCCATCTTTTAATAATCCCCCGGGAGTTCATGCTTGAATCCCAGCAAGGAACTCCAAATAAACATAAAAGTAGAGTAATTATGATAAAAAATCCACTTTAATTAGGCAGTTCCATGTATTAATAAATTAGGTGTGAGTATGAAACTCAGAGCCAAGGCAATTTGATGAGTTCTTAAACCACTTTAGGAGCCACACCGTCTGAGGCTGTCGAACGTGAAATGACATTGGTGGAGAAATTGCGAAGAGATTTGCTGACTTACTATGACCCGTATGCCCGTCCGGTCCTGCAAGAGGACCAGCGGACTGTTGTATCCATGCATCTAACATGCCACTATGTCAAATTGAATGAGAAAAAGTCAACACTAACAGTTCATGGAACGTTGTTAATGGTGATGATTACTTTTTGCACAGTTAAATATTTAATTAAATTAAAAATAATTTTTAATCATGTTTATGTTCATCAATGCATTTTAAAAATTATAATTTAGTACTTTATTGTTCATTTCGTCAATAATACTAACTTTTAAACCTGCATTTACTGGTGATCAGTATAAATTTACAGTTGATTTAAAATTATTTCTTTTAGCAATGGGTTGACGAGAAATTAAAGTGGGATCCTATTCACTACGGCAACATATCACAGTTAAACTTGGCTCACCACGAAGTGTGGACACCAGAGGTAGTACTCTACAAGTAAGATGTAGGAAAATAATTATCAAAAGTTACTTTGACTCTACTAGACATTGGGACACATAGGTTACCCAGGGCTGCCCTTATCAAACGTGGAGTTCTGGACAAACTTTGCTAGAAATCATGTTTTTATACAATCATGTAAGGGTTGATTTCTGCTCAACCCTTCATTCAATTTTCTTCCCCAACCAACTTGATCCATATAAAGGTTCAAAGAACAAGTATGCAAGTTTGAATTCAATCAATTAATGTATTAACAAGTTATTGTGAGACATATTCACCACAGACAAACAAATACAAATCAGCAGAGTTAAAATGGAGAGCTCACTTCACTCGTTCAATAAATCAAACTACATGATTATGTTTTTATTTGTTTTTACACAATAACGATATTTGCTGGATCACCTATACAGGGGGCCTACTATATGAATATGCAATTAAAAATTTTTCCACCACAAGCTGTTTTCCCCCCCTCTGTCACCTAAGCAAGCGCGGGGCCCTGTGCGGCCGCACTGTTCGCAAACTCCTAAGGGTGGTCCTGAGGTTACCAGATATAACCATGTCCACTCCTTTTTCACTAAAAAAAAAAATTCTACACATAAAAAAAGAGTAAAAATTTTCAAGTTAAGAAACGTTATTAATTTCAGTGCCGCAGGTCACGGTGCGGACATACTGAACGAGGCAGGGCTGGTGGTCAACATGGATGGCAGAATGTGTTGGGCCCCACAGGCTAGTCTCACAGCGTGGTGCCAGCTAGACTTGAGTGCCTGGCCACACGATCAACACTCCTGCCAGCTTGTCCTTGGTTTCTGGTCGCAGCAGCATCTACTGGAACTCACTGCCACACAGAACACAACTAAGGTACTTTATGCATGTTCAACATTACTGGGAAGAAATTGTACATGTAATTATATTTTTATCAGTAGATTTATTTTTGCACTAGCATAATTTACCCCAACATAAAAGCGCTTGGTTCGAACCCCTGTGCAGATTGCATTGAGGTTTTTATTTTTCAATAAATAGTTTTCCAGCCTATCCCCCCAAAAAAATGCTGGTATATTTGGATTTCCAATTTCATACTCCTCATCTTGTTCACTTCGATTAAATAAAGATTAAAATATTTAAATATGGTTACTTTGTAATACAATCCATCAACCCAATGCAACTTAAATAGCATAAAGGAAAGTGATATGAATTGTTTATAGAGTAACTATTTTAGCTATGTTTCTCATAGAAATGGAACATTTAAAGATGTATGGAATGAAATGCTCACATCATTATTATCAATTTTATTGTTTAAGATATTGAGTTCACTTTTTAATAGAACCATGCTCTAACTCATTTACTAGGTTTGTAGAAAGGTCCAAGACATAGCTCATAGCATCTTGTTAAACCCCTAACCGAAAGTTTATGGTTGACATCAGAGGTAGTTCTTGTTCTTATACCTATTTCAGGAAATGAATCTAAAACTGATTTAATTTTACCTTTAAACAAGTAAAGCTGTTATTATATTTATGTTGGTGAGACTTTGAATAAATGTTCATTGAAATTCACATTAATTTTTTTTCCCTTGGTTTAGATAAGTGGTTCTCAATCTTTTATATTCATGTCACACTATTCTTTCATGTGAGTACTTGTGGCACACTGAACATGAAAGTTGGTAACACTACGGGAGACTCCGACATGTGCATGCTCAGAGAGACTTCTCTCCGGTGAACAGGAAATATGTTTTTGTCCTCTATTTGACCAAGAATAATGGAACTTTTGTGTAAGATTATGACAAACCCAAGTTACTCATTAATTACATCCTTACTCGCTTTTCTAAAGAATAGGTATATTAAAACTCCTGAACATTTTTTTTCTTATTTCTTTTTAAAAATTATAATTAAATTAAACTACTTTTTAATTTGTTTTAGCCAACAATAACCAAATGTTGAGAACTTTTCAGCACACCTATTGAATTTCAGAGCACACTAGCGTATTACAACACACCATTTGAGAACCAGTGGATTAGATGATTTAAGTTGCAAATAATCAAACACAAGAGTGGTGTAAACATAAACCAAGCAATTTTTTTTTTAGCTGTCTGAGCAAAAGACTCGCTCCGAGTGGGAAGTGTTGAGGCTTGAAGAAAAAACTGCATGGACAGGAACCCCATGGATTGCGGGAAACTCCCAATCCGATGGGGAGTCCATTGATGTGCCAACATCTAACCTTGTCATACAACTCAGCCTGCGTAGACTGGCGCAATCTTACATCTCTATCATGATCGTGCCATTTATTGGTGTGTTGAAATAATTACTTCAGCTGGATTTATAGAGAGGCTTTCTAAATAAACATAAAAAATGCATACTTAGTATTTTATAACTACCCTATTCAATATAACAGTTTTAATGATGTAACCTAAAGGGGTGGAATTAAGGAAAGTTCAATTTTTCGTAGAAAGAGCCTTATCTAACAACGAAAATAGTTACTAGATCTACGTCAAGTCATGTGATATGCAGCTGTAACTGTTTAGAGATATTATTAATTCCTATAAACTTAGAAAAATAATATAGTAAAGTGTATTAATGAAGGCTTCAAAATACATGTTTGTATTTTCTATGAAAATCAGACTGTAGTATAGATGAAGTGCATTCGTGTTAGAGCAAAGAAAGGTCCAGAAAATTCCAATAATAAATCTAATATTAAAAATTGTTCTTAGTGCACTCAACTAGAATTCAAACCCCAACATAATGGTCTAAAGCAACAAATTGCAATGCGAGTCTAACTAACATCTTAGATTATGTAGCCACTGGTATGGGTAGACAGTCATTATGTCCTAGTACATCCATGCCTGTTTAACGTTTCTGAACAAATAATATCAATAACAAAAAACTATATGGTAGGATTTGGCTAATTCAAAAAATTAGAAAATTAGAAACCACCATGATTCCCCATGAAATTCCTATTTAAATCCTATTTAATTTAATTCCTATTAAAAAAAAACTTTTAATTTGAATTTTAAAAGGAAATATTTGGATAATTCGAAGCCTATACATTGTTTTTTTCGAGTTAGTACTCATTTCAAACCTAATTAATGATCTTTATTATTATTATTATTTAGTTTTACTATCCATTTAGGTTGTACACTTAAGTACTAAGCTAATGTTTTAGGAATTGGGAAGGTTAAATTTAAAGGAAGTGAACCCGTATTTGCATATAGGGAGAGTGGAAAACCATTTAGGAAAAACCACCCCTAGTTCACCCGAGCGAGATTTGAACCTCGATCTCCCTGTCCTCGGCAGTTTAGCTCAACATGAAATAAGCGTGTTTGCCAAATACACCACCGAGGTGGGTAGGGATCTTTATTAAATCCCCCCATACATCAAGAATGTCAAACAAAGTTTCCCAGAATAGGGTATGTGTTGGCTTTGATTTCATCGCTTCTGTGTAAGAATGTAATCAAGTGACACCCAGTGTAGTAGGAGTAACATTTCATGTTGGTGTCTTCAATTAATTTTGTATGTTAATTTTCCCAAATTTATATATTTAGTGTTTAAGTTTTTCTTGGTTTATCTGTAAGTATAGGCCTATATGGCATATGTGTATTTTTATATCATACATAAAATGTATGAAATATTTTGAGTTCATTAGTTTATTTTGTACCAGCTGCATAGATACTCATAAAAATGGTTAATTCAAATTTTGGATGGTTCAAAATTTTTTAGATATCTTTTGGACTTGGAATTAAAAAGGTTCTATTGTATTAACAATTCCAAAATCTAATTTTAGAAAAAAAAAAGTTTAAATTAATAACATTTAGTCATTATGATAGTCATAGAGTTGCATGACTAGCTTATCCAGAGCATTATTTGGATGCAATAGTTGTTTTTTTTACAATGTGAAATTGCAACCTTTTTCCAAGGTAATACTTGGGAATTTCTTTTATATTCTTCCTTCTGTGAAACAATTGGAAACACGATTTGTTCAGATTTCATGATATAACATGTACATTGCCTTGCAATAAAAGTTGGTTATATATATTATATATATATATATATATATATATAT
>CABFOW010001991.1:50281-85848 GCA_902141385.1 Timema californicum
TATATATATATGTTTTTATAAGTAGCTACAACATAAATGCTTTTATGAGTTTGACTGTTTTTGCTCTCATTTTTTTTGAGTAGAAAATTTTAAACATGTGTTCTTCCTTGTATCCTCTATTCAGATGCACTCACTAAGATTCTGGTGTGACTACATTTACTAACGTCTGACTTATGTTTCTTTTTTTTTCAGAATGTGTGGTAATTTCACACAGCTGATAAAGAAACATAGGAAAATTTAAGCAATACAGACAGTGGAGGGGGAAAAAAATTGCATGAAATAACACAATAATCAACCTCAAATATCAAATATTTTTGTCAAAAAATTACAACTAAGCTTAATATGAGAGGTGACAAACAACCCTATGGTGAAATGGAATGTAAAAATGAATTGAAAAGAAATAGAGAGAGAAAAACCAGAGAGAAAGATGGGAACAACTATTCATATTGGGTGTTTTGACTAAGAGCATAACTTAAACTATGTCTGCACTTATTAATTGATGTGGCGCCATATTTGTTTCCAACACTATTATTCTGCAGAAAAATTTTTCATAGAGCTTAAGCATCTCTTAGAGTTACCATTTTCAACTTGGATGGATTATAACAAAGATTTGAGTTCTCAGGGTGGAGGATTATTTGAGCGTAGTATCAAGTCCATAAGCATTTTTCAAGAGATGAAAAAACGCTTTGCTATTATAGAAGTTATGTCGTTTCCAAGTGATTTAATCAGATATTTGTTGAAAGCAGCCAAGTTTACCTTTATTGTAATGGCTAGTTTTATCGATATGATTGGAATATAGTGTAAGAATATTTTCTCTTTTTTTTCCAGTAACCACTACCATGACTTTCCTATCGTTTTGGCTGTCCCCTATTGACTTCACCAAAGTTTTCTTGATCTGTTTGGACCTGGTAATATTGGCCATGTTTCTGGTCACTTTTGCGAATACACTACCAGCACCGGCAAAACACGCACCACATTTATGTGAGAAACACATTTTATTCACACTGAGAATGATTTTTTGTAAAAACTGTTCAAGTTAGCAGGGTACATTTTTAAGGATTTGAATCATTATTTGCTTGTATGAAAAAAATGGGAAACTTAATCATGCAAAAGTATGTTTTGAGAACTATAGTTTAGGATAAAACCTTGAGTGAGAGTCAGATGTGCTAATCGCTCGCCTAGCTTTGTTAAGATAGAAATTTTGCAGTTTTAAAAATTATCTTGAGGTCAAATAGTTCTTATTGTCTTGTGGTTTTTACAGTGAAAGTTTACAGCTGGAGTATGGTAGCTTCAACTATTTCTTTGCTATCGTCGATCTTTGTGATTGGTTTGACACGCTACACACATCTTCAGCCCTTACCTCATGTGTTGAACAAATACCTGGCAGCCCGACCCACTCGTCTACTCCTCTGTCTGCCACAAACTAGCTTGGTGAGTATGCTACCAAGTATATTCTCCTTCTCGTTTGACCTGAAGTATTAAGTCAAAATAAAATTCAACAAAAATAGTCAAATTTATATACTTTATATAAGCAGGCTCTTGGTCAGCTATCCTGACTACCAATTTAGAGGTCCTAGGTTTGATACCAGATGATACCTAAGGAATTTCTCTCGATGCGGAATTGTTCCTATGGTCACCATGGTATGGTTAATCAGGCTGAAGTTAGGTTTATGACTTCTACTGGCATCACATAATTGTTGTCATCATCACATCATCTCAACAGGGCAATGTAATCACACCTACATGGTACCCAAAGTTCAAAAGTCGGTTACACATCTGTAATTGTTAGTAGAAGGCCAGAAATGTCTAGCTGACAAACCCTGGTGGCATTGAGGAGGGGTGGGGTAGTTATATATTTTATATACAATATACCAATAATATATTTTATATACAATATATCAGTCATCAGTTTAAAAGCTCGTGAAAGACAATTTCAGTGGACAATGGTAATGTCTCAGGTCACTTATTATTAATTTGTTCTATGTCCATGATTCACATTAGTTGCTAATCTTCATTTCACTGACATTTGACAGCTTATTTTAACTTGATGCACCCCGACAATTTATATGTTATCTTTTTGCAGGGGATGTAAACTATTTGCACCTACACATTTAAACACAAAAATTTAAATCAAGAAAATGTAAAATATCATGTTATGATTTTCTCCCACTGATTTTATCCTTGATTTCTGAATATCGAATTTGAATCTTGGAAAAGATTATGTTTGAACATAAGAAAAAATATGAATATAACAGAATAGTAGAAAATATGAAGAGTAGGTAACTAATTGCTATCATTTTTTGCTTAAATGCATTCATTACATATATTATTATTATTAGCATTGCATCTTAATACTCGTTCGGGTTATACACACTTACGCTAATGTGTAATTGTAGGGTGATTGAGAGAGGAAATGAAGGACCTACAGTTTAACGTGGAATCCGAACCACGGTGGAGAACTGGGATTCCTCACATTCACAAGATGTCTTGTCAGAGGTGAAGGAAGGGTTTGGTAATCAGATAAATTTGTGCCGGGATCGAGGATTGAACCCCGGCCGTCAGCACAGAAGTCTGACACCTTACCCCTAGACCACCAGGTCACCTACCATTACACATACAAATACATTTAGTTAAGTGGTTTGGTGTGTGGTTGTTAGGTTTTTATTATAATTATTTTGGGGTTGAGCCAAAATTAAGAAGTATTAAAGTTCTATTTCAAATTATAATGCCAAACTTGGAAAAAAAAATCATTTTTATTTTGTTTGAATCTCAAATTTGATATTTTCTCAAATCTCCATGATGATTAGAGAGTTCGAGAATCCCATCCCAACAAATAGTTATGTACTTGAACACAGGGCGAGTATGTTACTAAGAAGATAACAAATGTTTATTTCTACCTCTGTTCGCAGGACAGTGAAAACTACAATCAATTAGATGAGAGCCATGTCCCTACCACCTCTACAAGCTCATATGATATTCAACAACAATGGGTCAATCTTGCCACAGTGATCGATCGTGTCTCATGTATTGTTTACTGTCTCTTTCTGGGGTCCATTCTAGCGGCATATTGATATGTTAGGTTATCAGTTTATAAAAAAATTATTACCACATTCAAATAGTCATTAAATAAGCAGACCCAGGCTATATTTAATAATTTGTAGGCCAAGTTGACCTATTTCCTTTTACCAAATGTGTGTGACTAGGTAGCAAGTGATGCTGTTAAAACAAGAGATGTAAATGAGGTTTTACCCCCAAATTGGTTTGCCACTCTCCCTCATCGCAAATGCAGGTACATTTCTTCTAAATGTAACCTTCTTAATCCTTAAAACCACTAGCGTAATTATTACATAAACATATAACCCAAATGGGTAGTAGGACCTGGTGCTAAAAAATAAAAGTTTTGAAGGCTTTTGTGGCCAGTGTTTGAATTGAAATTCATGTTTTTGGGCCTGAACTTTGTTGAGGGAATAATGATTTACAATGTTTCATTTGTAGTTATTGTCCACACCATTTGTTTCATTACACATCCCAGATTATGTATGTTGTAACTGCAGCCGAAACCTTGGAAATCATTATTCACTCAGCAGGGCTCAAGTTAGAAAACATTAGTTTCAAAGGAGGCCGCCTCAGTAAGTAAGAAATTGCTGCGCTGCTGCAATCTCATTTTGGCAAGAATGTGGGCTTAGTACTCTTCACTCTGCACTATTCTTAAACTATTAGGTCACAAAATTGTGATGCAATGAATATGTTTAGTATTGGTTGTGGATTCGACACCTTAGCTCAGTTGGTAGTGTGTTACCCGCCTCAGTGGCATAGTTAGCTAACACGCTAGTTTGTGTTGAGCTAGACTGCATAGGATGGTGATATTGAAGTTCAAATCTCGCTCGGGTGGTTTTTCCTCTGCCTCCACACAAATGTGGGTTCACTTCCTCTGTTTTCAACCTTTCCAATTCCTTCCCCATTAGCGTAATTAGCACTTAAGCGTATAACCCGAATGGATAGTAAGACGCGATGCTAAGTATGGTAGTGGGTTTGCATACTGATCTAAGGGTCCTAGGTTTATTTCTGACATGGTCGAAAAAGGTATCATTGGTGAAATGTGAGTTTACCCTTTCACATTCATAAATTAATGGGCAGGGACTGGATGTTATGCCTGTCTTAGTCTTAAGTTAGATTATAGGGTATATTAAGCTATGAGCCTATCACAGGCCTAGTAAGCCGGTAGTGGAAAATATATAGCTTGAATAAAAAAACTGACCCAGGTCACAGGCTGGAAATGGTAATGGATGTATGTGTTACTGTGAATGTGCTGAATTAATTATTTTGTAAAATAAACAGTGAATGTATAGAATCACCGAAAGCAATGGTTTATTTAACAAATTATAGGATTTAATTAAAATTACGTGATTTTATAAATATTCCAAAGCAGCTTGGTGAAGTATGAAACATGAACTGTATTAGCTACGATTACCAGTGATTTTATAAAATATCTAGTGTATGTGGATAAAAATATAAAACCTAACTAACCTAGTCTAACCTAACCTAAGATAAACTAGTCTAAGCTTGTCTAAACTAACCTAACCTAACCAAACCTAATCTTGACTTGACTTAATAATAAGATTCATTGGTGGTTGATGGTAATTTTATTAACTAACCGGTGATTTTGTAAATTGTTTGGAGAGTATGTGAAATAGTAAATTCTTTTTTACATTCCCCAAGTGAACCAGTGGTTTTGTAGAATCACCGGTGACTTAACAAACTCACCACATTCAGCAAAGTCACAGTAGCATATACATGGTATTGGTTGTGGGAGAGTTATCTTATATTGAATGTAATTCACACTCCAATAGGAAACTAGTTTAAACTTGCCAATAAAATATTAAACAATGATTGTTTTAGGTAAAATTCTTTTTACTTTTTGAGGTACATACATGTTTAATTTATAGAAGAATAATTGTAAAAGCCATTCTATGTTCAATTATTTTATGGTCCCTATCCCTCTTTTCTATACGTCATTTTTATGTATAATAAAAATGATTGAGGGGTAGAAAAAAAGGTTCACAAATTGGATTCTTATTATCTGTGTTCGTTTAATGGAATTACAAGATTTTTTTTTCTTTCAAAACAATGATAATCTGATATGTTTTATTAAGTAGTAATAAAATTATTACTTGCAGGTATGAATATAATATGATTAGAATATTAACATAAAAGAAAAAAACATAATCACTGCTTTTGTTTAACTTAATTCTATTATAATTACAATAAAATCATTCAAAATAAAAAATGTTAAACTATCAAATTCTAATATTATTTCCAAACAACTGTGTATCAAATGGGGGGCAAGGGGGGACGGGGGTTGAGAGTATTGATATTTATGTACACTTTGTTTATACAGAAAGATAAGAATCTTATCTTTCACTATGGAGAAGAGTAGCTTAACCCAATACACCACAATCCCTTGCACGTATGTAGCACAGCTACCTGTGTTGGCCCGGCAATCATTTTTCTACTAATTAACTCTTATCCGACAAATATTTTCGCTACTTATTTATTTCCTCATAATACTGTAAATTATGGTCATGGTATATCAATTAACTAGTAGCTTCATCTATTCAATATGAAGCATTTAGACTGACTAAAATACAGTGGTTCATTGATATATAGCATTACAATAACTTATTGCAATGAAATATCAATTCACAGCCGCACCAGGGAAAGGGTTATATATAAAAAAAGGACTATAGTGCAATCTGTCAAGGTAAGACTACCTTTCAGGGTAAAAAAATGTAGGTACATCTTCTGTGTATGAATAAGTTCAACTAAAATGATAATAATAATGTATTTTTATTTAAAGTTAAATACTCCATTGATTAAAGAATAAAATAAATTTTGAATTTTTTTTTTTCATAAATAGGAGAATTTAAAGGTAGTGGCGAGCCTGTGCTTACAATCCAAATAAGTAGGTAAAGCTCCAAACAAATAAAAAACTATAATGAGAATTAAAACAAAAATGCAAAGGTATCACCTTAAAAAGAGATTACTATAATAGATCATACTCATCAACAAAGAGAGCATATGCTTATAAAACATTTCAAGTTTTGCACATGTATGGCCATTGCTATTTGAAAATTATTGTTTGATCAAATGTTTTAAAATGGTCATCAAGACTAAAATTGTTAATTTAGTTACCACAACATCTAGGAGTATGCAAAAAAAAAAAAAAAAACACTTATTCAATTTGAAGCAAAGTTGAATCGTGTGATATTAATAATTTCCAAAGATGAATCAAAGTGTAACTATTTAAAATAAAGCTTATATTTGAAAATATGTATTATATTTTTAATAAATATAACTTAAAGTTTACATAAGGTTATATCGAAAACAAATATTTCATCCTATGTTGATAAATCAAGTTATTATCACAACATGCAATTTAATTATATTATTTTTGTTATTTGAACATCAACACAACATTAACCTTTTTAATAATTTTATTGGCAAACTTATTAATTGTCAAAGCCGGAAATTTATTTTTAAAACAAAGTCAAAGTTGATGAGTATTTTAAAGTTTTGCACAACCCTATGAACAACCAAACAAAAAATAAACATAACCATTTATAAACATGTTGAAAAGATACATTACGTTGATTTTTAACTTTCAAATAAACATAAAATTCACAATTAGTGTCAAGGTATTCAACATAGAATTCTCAATAGATAAAAAGTATTAGTTTGGAATGTCATTAATACCTTCAAGCAATGTTTCCCAACAGGGGATAAGCTTAGTCCCAGTGGTGTACAAAGAATTTAAGGTGTTATATGATGTACCATTGAATTTTTTAAGTAATAAAATACCAAGTCTGAAAAACAAATTAATGCAGATTTTGATATGATGTCAAAGACTTTAATAAGCCTTTCTTTCTCTCTGGCATGGCTTTGTTTAGCTTACCCACCGAAGATTTATTGACATTTGGAAGGACCATTTATACTTTGCAAGATAGTATGTATGTATTTACTTTTGTTTTTATGACGAACTGGAAAGGGTGCATTGGTTAAGCCATGACCTCATAAGGGGTATGCGACTGGGAAACAATGTCTTAGAAAACTGTTTCCCTCGATTTTTTGTCCATTTTAAGTTAAGCCTGTTCAATTGGAAATGGGACATACTCTTTGTGTGCTTTAAGGCAAAAATTTCCCTCCCCATGTTTAAACCACAATTATAAAAATTGTTGGTTAGGAACATTACTTTGGACATATGTTCACACTTTACTTAACAAGCATGGCTAGGAATGTCAATTTTCTTTATTCACACATTTTCTAACATTTGCGATAAAGAGTAAATTAAATTTAACAACATTTATTTGAAATATTTTTTTCAAAGTTTTTATGATTTAAGTTTCAGCTTTTGATGTTAATACATTTACCAAAATCTATTATCTATGTTCTCTTCTTATATTTTGTGTATAAATTCTACCCCTTAAGAAATATTTTATTCCTTCATGAGTTTTTTCACACCCTTAATTCTGGAGCCCACTAGCCAACCTTTATGATCATCTGTGATATGATGTGGTTTTTTGGTTTAACAATGAGGGTAAAGTAAATTAGGTAAAATAGAAGTAACAACATTACATACATTTAAATAATGTTGGTGGTCACTCATTAAAGGTCCTAAGTTTTATGGAATATATGAAATTAAGTTTCATTAGAATTTTTATAAACTTATATGGATAACAATATGAGTTTTGTAACAAAATACAGTAAAGTAAGATTATACATAATTTACATTCATACAGCACACGAATGTTACATTCAATAAATATTCATTCATCTTAAATATCCAGAAATATATCAATAATTTATATGTAAGATATTGTATTAATATGCCAAATGTAGTTAAATAATATCCAAATAAAATACACGGAACAGCTAAAATAGCTACCATTTCATTTAGTTGGCAGCCTTAAAACAATGTAATATGTTATTTATTTTAAAAAATATATTAATTCTACAAATTCTAAAATACTTTATCATTTTAATCTTATTATGTTTTTAGACATTTGAAGTAGGCCAACTATTTGATTATCTTCAGAATGGTTTTGAAAATGTGATATACATTTTGGGTGCCAAAGTCTAAGTGAATGAGAGTTAATTTTTAGAAACTTTACATATTCCTTTGGGCTATATAACAGGGTACATACCATCCATGAAAGTCATGAAACCCCCCCCCCCCCCCCTAGGTATNATGAACGTCATAAATTTAGACTTTAGGTAGATTTAATTTACAAAGTGAACTTAGGCCATTTTGGTGAATAAATACTGATTAGTGGTACTATAAGTTAAATATAACTAACTACATTCTGTAGTGTACACAATGATCACTCTCATGTTTTGATATTTTGTTAAAATTTTAGCATGGGCAGTGGTAATAAGTAGGACATTGTAATAGGCTGCCACACACACTTTAATAGACAATATTCTAAAATAAGAATATTTAAATGGAATATCACAGAGGTCTCTTTTTCTCCCAAAAGGAATCCATCGTAAGTTTACTGTTTAAGAAAAACCAAGAGTGGGACCATTTCCATTACTTTGCTTTACAGGAAGTCTAGCTTCTCCATGCTGATTGGCCTGCAATTCTCACTCAATTTTCCATATTTGGTTGTATAATTCAGAAAAGTTAAAAATAGACACTAAGCTTCCAGGTGTTAATCAATAATAATTATATATATATAAAGGTATAAATTAAACAATGGCTTTACAAGAATGAAAATTACTGATATAGAAAGTCAATAGAATAAAATTAAAGTTGTTGAATTGAAATGTGGTGAGTAATAAGGTTATTAGGAAACAAAGTACTCTGTAGTGGTAGAAAGCTAAGGGACAGCAATCTTTTACTACTTTACATAATAACAGTAATACAGGCAATGCTGCATCTCAAACTAATAAAAAGTTTGAGTATGCAAGAGGGAGTACATGGGGTAGAGCTACACACACATTTGTTTTTGCTCTTCGTTATTCTGATAGCTTTAATTTAACACTCTCAGTTGCTTAGATTCTGTTCCTATACAGCTATAACACATAGTTTCATAGGATGTTTGGGCAAACACTTAACTTTTCAGTTACATTTTAGGCCATAAAACCTTTACTACTACCCTCAATAAAAGATTATTCTCTATGACTTTAAGAGATAAGTGAAATATTGATTCAAACTTTTCAACCATCTTAAAACCTCTGTACTCCTTCATCAGCTTCCCATACTCTCTTGGCTGTCTCAAATTCCTTCCTAGGTCAATGAAATTCATCCTCTGCACTTCCAAAACATCTAAAAACTCCTCTTTTCAGAACCCGCTAATTCTGAATCATTGCCATTTGCACATTTAATTCCTGATGAATAAGAAACTTCATTAAGGCCTGTGCAAATCCAGCCTTGAACTCTTTCAGTAGCCTCCATTGATGATTTCTGCATTTTCCTCAGAGCCAACTCCTAGCTGAATTCTGGATGGATATATAAGATCTATTGGTGTTCCCTTCAGTCATATTTTACTATAACTCTGCAAACCAAGATCTAAGCTGGCTTGTAGAGATTTGAGATTAACGGCCAGAAGGCTCGTTGTGCTGACCACATGACACCATATATCCGCAGATGTTGGTCCTATCATTGCTAATGGCAGAGGCTGCTTGGTTGGTATAAATAACTTACTTGAAAGCTCACACCATAGTTTTTTTACTAAAGCAAGAGAGAAAGAAAATACATCTGAATAACAAAGATGACACCTAATATCAGTCCTCCGGTGAAGGACAAGACAGACTGAGCCATGAAATAAGATAACAAAGAATAGCTTTGCCAGAAGCCAATAGTATGTTCACCAAGACCAATTTAATAAATGAGCCCTCCATCTCCTGTTAACTTAATCAATGCTGACTCATTTATTAGTAAAATGCTGGTTTTATGAAATTTATCTAGATAACTTAATACAGATATTCTTTCTCAATTTCTCAAAGACTTTAGTAAAGTGAACAAAGGGAAATAATCATCTTAAATTGAAGTACAAATAATGTACTGGAATAAATAGACAACGTTGAAGACACTGAGGGGTCTTGGGGTATGGAATGTCTCCCAGTTAAAAGGGTGTGGGGGGAAATTGTAAGATTTGAGGTGATAATTGGGCCTTGAATTGAGGTTCTAGGCAAACATAAATGATGGATTTTTCAAGTTACAAATGTTATCTGTTTTGACATTTGCTATCATTGTGTTTAGAAAAACTAAAGTTTCTGCTTATAAAAATTCTAGGCTTTATCAAGTGATCAACATAAAACATTACCTAAACTTCTTAAGGTTACTAATAATTAGTAGGCTAATAGTAGTAGTAGTAGTTTTAAAATTAGTAGTCAATGTTAATGGCACTACTAGCCAACTTGATTAACTAAACTTTCTTTACAATATACAACAGAAGGTATCTCCGCTCAATGTTTGTGAGTTATGAAGTTAGGAAATTTAATTGTTATCATTTTGTGCTGTATGACTCTCTTCTATGAATACTTAAATGGTAAATCCAGACATTAGAATAATACAATATATTGTTTAATATAACTCATCTAAATATAAAATTTATGTGTGCTAATAACAATTTATTTTTAAAATTAATTTATTGTCAATTCTACTAAATTTAGACATAAATTAATACTGAAATGGTATCTAAAATGCTCACATAACTATAAAATAACATTATAATACTTATTTGTTTAACATAATTATTTCAGTAGTTATTAAAGGTCTTACATTTTAAAACCTAATTAAGATTTTATAAGTCATCTAAAAAAACATAATGTTAAAATGTAGAGAAACACATGGACAGTAAAAATAGTGTGTACACATGATGAAAAATATACAAATAGTATGGCAAGGCAAAATTAAATGTATGAATCAAAGCATAATATAAGGATGATGAAAAATATACAAATAGTATGGCAAGGCAAAATTAAATGTATGAATCAAAGCATAATATAAGGAACTTGTGAACTTAGGAAAAATCAGAAGCCCAATTTTCTTCAACATGCCACATGCTAACATGGGTAAATTATACTAATAATACTGTTACTTCTTGTAAAAATATATATATATATATAATACTACAGTACTCTTTACTCTTACAAAAATAAATAAACAGAATACTTTATACAATGCATTAGTTTGAAAGTAAAGTAAAGTTGTTATGCATTCTGGTAGTGAGCTAGTTTACTACATTTTAGCTGTGGTCATTGGATAGAAGTTTGTGAGGAGCATGTTAGCTGTCATGAGGAGAAACAGGATTTAAAATTAAATTATCTGGGAAAGAGTTAGGATACATGAGATGGTTGAAGACCCCAAAGAAAATAGTGGAAATGAAGTATGTAGGGAAAAAAAACCCGAGGTGGGACCAATAAAGAGATGGGAGGAGTAGGCCTAGATAACAGAAAGTGTGTGCCAAGTGAGAGAAGAAAAATGGGAGTAATTAAAGGAGGCAAAATGGCGGAAGGACAGAGGAAGATGGAGGCATTTTACTAAACTGACCAGGCCACAAGATGGAAACAGTTGATTATGATGATAATTATGATGATGGGATGGAAACTAAATACAGTCAAAGGGCAGTGTTTTATCCAGTGAGTCAAAACGAAATGCTTAACAGTTCTGGTTCCTACACACAATAAACACAAACTTTGAACTACATACTTATTACTTGATCTTTGAAGGATAAGTGAAACGATCAACCATTTGAGACCCCCACCCATCCCCCTCTACTCCATCAAGCAATCTGGCCATCCAACAACAACCTAAACTGTTTAATCTTTTACACAAAAACAAAAACCTTTAGAGAAATTGTATTTAGCTTAATAGTTCTTGTAAAACTGGGCAGGTTCTCTTTTCTCAGTAGTCCCTTTCTTATACATGTTTGCTGCCAATCAAAGCTAAATACAGCCTCTTCAGTTCTTCGCCTAAATAATGATCAAACCCTACATGATGTTTCAGTAACCATTCCTCAGGAATCTCAACTCATTAGTGCTCATTGATACTTATATAATCCCTTGGAAAATAAATATATCATACCTTCACAAAAATTACTGATAAAAGGGAGTTTTATCTTCAAAATAAAATCAAGTTTCAGAAAGAATGGTATAAAATGCAACTATAAATTATTTGATATAAAAAGTGTAAGCCTTTAAGAAATGATAAGAACCTTAATCAACATAAAAATATATATTGATTCCAGTTCAGTTTCTGGTTAGTAAACAATTTACATTTTGGGTTCCTGTTTCAGTTATGGTTCCTTCAAAATAAATGTTAGTTTTGGTTATTGATTTTGAACCCAGTTCAGGTTTAACGCCCTGGTTATAATAACAAAACACAACCAGTGGTGCACACAACGCTTATAAAGGGTGGGATGGGTGTCAGAGGGTAAAGGCAGGGCCTCATTGATAGTAATTTTGTGCCTGGGCGAGCTTTCATTTCTCTATTATATAATTTTGGTCTATTACCTTGAAAAGAAAAATGACAAGACAAAAGATCCCGAATATTCACAGGGTTTCTTGATTATTGTTAATCAAAATTTTATGCAAGTTATATAAAATTATTCTTTATATTCTGCTGTAGGCCTATTAAACATCTACATGACAATGGTATTCAAATTTTTGTTTGTAGAAAATTGAGGGAGGAAAAAACATAAAATTAAATTATGACCCTTGATCTAATCAATTCTTAATATTTCATAAACTTGGTTTAAAACCACTGTTAGAGGTGAGAAGAACCAAGTTTCTTCAAACCACCTTGATGATTGATCATTTGATTAAATTATTATTAAGATCATGAGAACTGAAACACACACTGTTTACATAACTTAATGCCACATTACAATAGTTCCACAGTTTGTTGTCTGAAGCTGAGAAGCAAGTGTACCAAAATTAATATAGCATGCTAGTTCTGACAGTGACACAAGTCATATTGAAACGTTATAGGAATTCATTACAATAACAAATATATCTGAATAAACAAAATTATTTTATAAATATTACTATTTTAGTTTTTTTAGGACAACATAGGCACTACAGGTGTTCGGTCGCCTACCCCATGAGATGGCCCTGCCTAAAAGAATCAATGTAAAGGAGAAAAAGTGGTGGAAAAGGGAATAAAATGAAGGAACAACCTTTTAATAGCTTCTAGAGGTGAATTGCTGAGGGAGAGCTCGGTTTTATATAGTGTTAGTAGTTTTTTAGATACAAATAAGACCTTAAATTGAGGAGTATGTTAAAGGTTCCTGTCACAACATATATAAACAGTTGTTTCCTTTAGTTTTAAGAGCCTTTAATAAAATAATACTTTTTATGTCTGTTGTTTTTGAGATGGGAAATAATTTTGAAAGCACACCAAAAGAAACAAATTGTTAGGATGTAATTTAGTGTTCACATTCATTATGAAATCCCAAATAAATTATGCTTCTGAGGTCAGTGCAGAAAGTAAGCTGTACTAACAATTTTTTTTTTTAAAAATACTAATTTTATAACAATAAGCCTTATCGTCCATGAAACGGCAATATGTCTTAACCCACAGTGACTACATTTTACAGGAGACAGAAAAAACTTCTTAGGCGTGTAAAGATCCTATATTTATGTTTATAATTATATTGTTTTATGTTATCTTACGTTCTGTTTTTCATATCCAAAATGAAATCATACTAAATTTTATAGTAACACAAATTTATGTGGGTTATGACATTTTGCCACTAAACAAAAATCTACCTGGGGATATGACATTATGTTTAGATTAAATATAAAATAGATAGAAATTTTTTAGGGATACAATATTTTAACATTATGTGTAGTTGTAACCCACAAGTCTAAAGATAGTAAAATCTCAATTTTGTCAAATTTGTGGGGGACATATTGCCATTTCATAGACATTATCCTATACAAAGTTTTGAAATTGAGGTAGATATTTTGAAATGCCCTTAAAACTTAATCAAATGCCTCTCAGTTTGACATCATACTGCTGTTAACATAACTAAACAAATACTTTGTTTGTGTATTTGACTTTCTCTTCAAATACATTTTATAAAATACAATGATTGATTGCTGACCCTCTGAAACTTGCTGAAGGAGAAAGGTCCAGTAGACCAGGCGTGTCAAATTCGTTTGATTATAATGGCCACATTGAAAAGTGAAAATATTGAGTGGGCTGCATTTTATAAAAGAAAATTGAAATTAGGCTATATATATATTTTTTACCCTTCAGAAATTTAAAACTTTTTTTCACATTAAGTGTTTAGACTTTAAATCACATGTTGAAGTCACTATACCCACTTTGGTAGTTGAACGGCCTAAAGGTGTCACTCTCGCAATAGACTGGACTATCATTGATGGAGAGATCAGGGGTTTAATCCCAATCAGGTGTACTAGGGTGGTTTTTCCTAAAGAGCTTTCCACTCTACTTCCATGCAAATATATGTAACCTTCCTTATCCCTAACACATAAGCGTAATTAGTACCAAGGAATGAAAATTTATCATTGATGAAAATCTGGGTTTACCCTTTCACAGTGATGAATTCAGCCGGGGACTGGATAGTGTGCCTGTCCCAGTCTTAAGATAGATTGTAAGGCATATGAAGTTAGGACAGACCTAGCCAGCCGGTAGTGGAAAATATATGGCTTGAATAAAAAAAGTGATCCAGGTCATAGTCTGGAAACAATAATGGATGTAAAAAAAGGTACCTAGGCGTATAGACCAAACGGGTGATGAAACGTAGTGCTAAAAATAAAGTCAATTTCATGATTGATGTCTTTTATGTGTATGTGAACCATCATATATTCAGTGTTTGTTCCACTGAATATATGAGATTATATGAATATATGAATTTATGAGAGAAAGCAACTGTTCAAACCCTCATATGCTGACAAACATTGCACGTATTTGGTTTGCAAATTTAAAAACCATGAACTGAGCCACATTTGGCTTGCGGGTTGCGAGTATGACATGCCTGATCTAGACATTGTTGACTTAGAAAGAATGAAAGTTCTAAGGTGAGGTCTCTTTAAATGCAAGTGAAACATTTGTCCTTTTGAGTGAGTAGCATAAGGAAGGTAGGAGACATGAAGAGGAGATTGTTGGATTATTATGATGTCTTTATTTCATGCTACTATGCCTATGAGAGTAACTGTTGCAAATATAAAATAATTTTATTTAAAACGTCTTGCTTAGGCTAATTAAAAATTGAGCTAAATTAATAATGGATCAAATCGAAACTCAACTGTCCATGGGTTCAGAAAATTAATTTAACAGGGTTAATACAATGTTTATTACAAGAATCAATATCTCACGATTGGGCGGCGATCAAGGTCATCTCTCCTGTTTCCATTAACAAGTTTGATGTATCATATATGTGCCCACCAAGGAGATCATAGTTTGTAGAGGAACCAGCAAACAATTATTTGAACAAGCATGACATTTTACTTGTTATTTAACTGTACACACAAATGAGGTATTTTATTAATCATTTACTTGGTTATTACGCTAGATTTTATCTTTTGTTGGTTGAAAATTGAATGATAGTATAGCTTATGGTGACTACATTATATTTTCTTTTGCTAGCCCTGTTTCATATTCGTACTGTGGACAAAGCATTTAATTTAAACCAACCCTATCAACAAGTAAGAACTCAAAAATAACAAAAACATGATGTAAAAGAAAATGTATTGAGGTAAACTTGAAAATTGTATGTATAGAATTGTTTAGGTAATCTTGCAGCTTATTCGAAGTAATAAAAGTAAATTTTGGCAAATTAAACTAGGATTATTCTATAACTCCTTTGAAAAGGAATTAGTTGGACTATATGGACTACATGGCACCCTGTATTGGGCAGTGAAAACTTAAAAAATTGAACTTAGTGTTTACTGTACTAGCAAGGATTCAATTCACTACTTATGAAAATAGGCCATACACTGTTCAATCTGAAGATAATCTCTTGGAAAGAATTACAAGCACAAACTACATTAATACCAATCAACAACTAATGTATCCCCTTTACATTAATGATACAACTAAATAAAATAAATTTATAGTTTAAAAGTGCACGAAAATAACCTAAGAGCCATACATCATTAGAATAGGTTTAAAATTATTTTAATGTGTAAATGCTATTTTAAAAGAGCAGATCTAATTTGAAGTAGCTTTTGAGTTTATTGATAAATTGTAGTTCACCCTGGCAATGCTAACGTTGTATAGCCTAATTGGGCATTGTTATTACTATTTCAATAATAATAATTATAATACGGGAGATTTAAGACAAATTAATAATTATTAATGTCAAGCTCTGCAGTCAATGAGCTAATGAATTAATACATTCCTTCCTTCTAGCTGGGCATACGATAGATTTTTTTTAAAAGTATGTTTATTGTTTATTGTCTGTTCAAAAATATTATTGGAAATTCAAAAGCTCTTTTACATGCAACAAATAATAAAATAAATAAATAGTCGTTGTAATCATTTCACTACAGTATAACTAATGATACTAATAAAACTAACAAAAAAAAAATCTGGTTTACCAAACTTTTGAAAACACACACCTCTAATAAATAAAAAGAAATTCACAACCCACTACAACAATAATTATAAATAGAAACTCAAAAAAGACCAAGTGTTTATAAAAAAAACAATAAAGTGCTATGTGTGTGTGTATGTATATATCTCTACACTTAGGGAATTTTAACAAGAAAAAAGAAAGCCAATTTCCAAATATATATACACATATATATATATATATACATATATATATATATGTTTGGAAATAAGCTTTTTTTTTCTTGTTATAATTTTCCTAAGTTTAGAGAAGTTAGCCTAGGAAAGGAACAATTTTTTTTCAATTCCTCCCAAATTGAAAATCCTCTTTTTTTTCACCCCTTAATGTTAATGCTTTCCATACATATACAAAATGCAGATCACACACCTCCCAAATTGAAAATCCTCTTTTTTTTCACCCCTTAATGTTAATGCTTTCCATATATATACAAAATGCAGATCACACTAAACCAAACAAAATACAAACTTGGCAATGTGACTATATTGAGTTAAAACTCTTCCTAAGTCTAAATAGATAAGGATGCATAGCTCTGGAGGACACCTGAGCCCTGTCCTCGACCGTGCTAGAACAGAGCAAAACAAAGTAGGCCGGACATTACAAACCAAGCAAACAATAAGAGCTAATACTCAAAACAGCCAAGTAAGCAAGCCTACAGCAATCACTCAAAATGACACAAACTTGTTTGTTTCATTCCACTGAACCATTTGCCCAAAACAAGGGGTATGTTCAAGAACCTTGCAAGACACAAAACAAAAGTGCAGAGAAAAAATGTGAATAGCTTTTGTGACTTTCTAAAATTAAATGTTATAAGAAAAATATTTTTGATCTACACATAAAAAATATGTGAATAAAATATTTTTATTTTTTGTTAAAAAACATAGAAAAAACCCACTAAGATTGTTAACAACTAACTCTAATGGATTAGGGATGAGAATGTTAATCAAAGAGGAAATGAACCTGCATTAACCTTGAGAGGGTGGGAAACTACATTCTATTGAAGATGATCCCTCAAGTGTATCCAGCCATTATTTTGGTGATGTTATCAAATTGTTTTAAAAATGCGTCTCATAACCCCATGATATTACCCTAGAACTTTTCAAATAGTGCCAAACACATAATAAGCAAATCCTACAGTGGTATTGATATACATCCTTAGATATAAAATAAAATAAAATTCAACCATGTTTGCATTTATATTTTATTTATATCAAAAAATTGTAATAGTCTATGACGACCCGCAGGCCAAATCCGGCCCACAGAATGTGTTTATCCGCCCTGGGGACACTTTGAAAGATACTTTTTTTAAATTTACGAATACCGAAATGATGATTTTCTCAAATGAAATATATAAAATCCGCACTAGCCGCGTTCCATAAAGTGTCTTTTGAGCGGAGGCGCAGGTCCGAGGTACATTTCCAATTTGAGGAGGGAGAGGGTAATTATGTTGGCTGCACAGCTTACATTTTAGTCATGTTTAACTATGGTTATAATATATGCATATATCGAAATGAGATCTAAAACGAAATGATACATTATATATGTGTGTGTATTGTATGTATCATGTTCATTCCAGCCCACATATAACTCTGATTATTCTAATGTGGCCCTCTGCTTAGTAAGTTTGGAGACCAATGGCCTATGACAAAATATTCCAAAGTGAATATTTTAACTCCTTGTGATGTTCTTTAATCTTAGCTAGAGGATTTATATCATAATTCAAATTTGTGGTGACTCCAAACCCAATCTTAAGCTTGTTTACTAACCAATGTTTTAACCAAATTCTAGCTTGTTTACAGTTAACTAGGCACAACATTATTACTTTTGTATGTATGCATTTTAAATAGTAGTCATTTATTACACATCTTTGCCAACCAAAAATTATATTTTAGGCAGATAGCTCAGTGAAAACTCTCCTATAAACTTTGTGGTCAGCAGATTCCCTTACAGAGTGTGCAAAAAATAAATAATAATTCAAATATGGGTTTGTCAAAGCATTTGTGAGGCAAAAATCAAAATAAATTTTGAATGGTTCCGTGTAGAGCAATGTATTTTCAGGACCATAATACACTTTTTATCTTCAATAAACCTAGAATAATCTTGTGTCTTAAGCTGTGAAAACTACACCATAAGTTATATTAAATATTTGTTTTTAAAATATCGTTTCTCTTAGGCTCCTAAAAATACAAGTGCCTAAGTCCATAGTGTAGAAAAACTGTTGGATCAAAATTATTGTGAATTTTTCATTAAAAATGACAAAGCAGTATACCTACTTCCAAGCAATAACAAAATATAAATCATGCAAAATAATTTCCCCATGAGTTTCAAATTACAGCTTAATCAAGCAATAAAGTCGAAAAATCATTAATGATTAGAAAATTAGTTATTATTTCCCTGGCCAATTGTTTTCTTGATCACCATTTTAATAAATAATAACGTAACTAAGTAACAACTTGTAACATGAAAATCCACTTTCAAGTTAGAACGAGCAAAATCTCATTTGAGAACCAGTCTTAATTTTGTTTCTAAAACCTTCATGCAATTCATGCCTTAGTTGCCAAAAAGCAAAGTGCCTTTTGTTTACCCTGAAAGGGAGAAAGCTTACCTTGCAATATTCCACTGTGATACAGCTTATAAGATAGAGTAATAGTGTAATCCGTCAAGGTAAGACTGCTTTAAGGGTAAACAAAGTATACATACATTTTAAAACAAAACATAAAAAAGCAGCTAATAATTTTAATCCAGCCAAATTTATAGAGCCATCTTTTGTATTCCAAAGAAATTGTTAAAAATATTGTTTTAATTATAAGTATATTATTTTAAGTACCTAATCAAAGTTTTAAGTAAACAATTATTTTATAAATATATTGGACAGTTAAAACACCAACAATGTTATGGAAAAAGAAACTGTTGACAGCTTACTTTAACAAAAACAACATAGAAAAAAGTATTTTAGAAAACATCTAGTTAGATAAGATATTATCACATTGTATGTAACTAAAATTAAAGATCAAATTCATATAAAATATTAATATAATAATTTTTTATCTGATTATAAAAAGTATTTGTAAATTAGAACAAAATGTGGTTGATTTTGAAGTGATAGTTGCTGATCCATGATTTTTGTGAGGGAGGCAAGTGAGGATGGGGTGTAAGTTTACTAACTACGGATTTATGAAAGTTTATTTAATTTGCGGCAATAGTTTAGTTACTTAGTTATCATTAAGAAAAATGAAATATTTATTAATAGTAGAGCATTTAAAAAAATGCTTACTAGTTTATAATTTATCTATATTTTTCTGTTAATTTTTGTTAAGTAAATTATGTGTTAAAAATATAAATCAATTAGTGACAGTGAATGAAACACGAAGCAACTGTCTAGTGAGATATTATAGGACAGTAAAACTAGTTGTGACTATAGCATTGATTTAATTTTTTAATAATGATTGTTAATACTAACTAAATAAACTTGAGGGGGTTGAGGTGGATCCACCTCTGCTTTTTTCTTGTTTCTGTATTTAAAGTACAAATCCACAAAAATATTTAATTCAAGTTGCAAGTTAGGGCTCCAAATTACTTCCATATGGATTGTTCATACACTTCTAAACATCCTAGAAATCTGCAATTTGAAAGGCAGATAAAGGGACCCTCTTATACAAACAACAAAATTTCAAATAGGACACAGAGAAATGAGGTTTTTTTAATGCTGAAAATATAAAACTATAAGGGAATGTAGATAGTTGAAATTTGTCATGAAGGTAGACGTACAACTTCAAATAATCAAATAAGTCTTAAAATTTGAGATTTAAAAGTTGATGTTGAAATGGAGGGTGGGCGGAGGGTTAAAAACTGTCAAAACTAATAGAAGCCACTACTTACACAGGTGGTATAATACTTAAACTTGGCGAGGAGGTTAAAGGACCACCCCAAATAACTAAAAAGGTATGCTAATTTCAATATTTTTTTTAGACTCAGCTTAGTAAGTTATATGTAGATGATGTAATATATACATATATATACACACATGAAATGTATTGTATATAAATATATACAAAAAACAAAACCTGAAATTTGTTGTTGAAGTCTGAGAAAAAACAATATATATAATTAAATTTGTTGTTCAAGTCGGTTATCCCAAAATGTTAAATTTCATAACTTCACAAATATAACTAAAAGACTGAGTGAATGACCATGAGTAAAGGTTTTTTTTGTTTTATGTCTCCCATAATGGCATTAATTGACAATATTTTCCAAGTAATAATACAATCATTAAACATTCAAATAATTATTGCTATACAAGCATTCTTTAAGAAATATGAGAATATTAATTATTTTATTGCCATACTAATTATTAATACTTAGCCTTTTATAATAATGTTGGTAACAAATTAAATCTATCATATTAATTTTAGCCAAATATTATCAATAGCCATACATGCTAAAAAAATGTTTAGGAAAAGATTAGTGTGAGTAATAAACCAAATACTTACAAAAACTAAACATTAATTTATGATGAATGATAATACAAATTTCTTCCACTATTATCTAAAACAATAAATAACCCATACAATTAGAACTATTTTAATGGCACAATTAAATAATTGAAATTTACAAAGTAAAGATTCTATTAAAATGTGAGAAATTACTTTCAATAGAAAGTCATGCCACTGCATTTTGTGGAGGATATTAAGTTCTGAAATCAAATAAAACTAATTTGGCTAAACAATAATTACTGTTTTCTAGGAACTAAAAATTATTAATTAATAACTAAAGATGTTTTGAATAATATTTAATCAATAGAAAATTGCAAAAAAACAAACAAACACAATCTTACATAATTTTGCCAATATAGTTGGAAAAATAAAACTCAGTCTCTCTCCCCCCACCCCCCCCCCTAAAATCACAAAAATAATTTACTTGCTCAATAAGCTAATTATTTTTTATTTTTTAAAAGTCTTATTTTTCTCATGAGGTGGTGGAGGCGGGTCCGAGCCCAGCCATGTCATCTTCTGAAACCTTCCCTTGGTTACAGGTGACTGCCACTTGCTGGGAGCTGCGGGAAGGGGCGTTTCTTCAACAAGCCTGGGTAGAGAAACGCAACAACATGGGGTGAACCAAACACCCAAAACACAAGAAGACAATCAATCGCTATACATTTCCCAAGAGCTATTCAAGTAACTTTTGACACAGATTTAGTTGAAAACATCTACATATATATATATACTTCTATAATTCAACAAGGATTTGGGAGTATAATCAGTATTGTTACTTCACAAAGTTATTATTATTTATTATTATTTGAGGTATTTAAAATGCACTTTCTGAATCGACTGATTATATCAGCACATGACTTATAGCTAACTTAAATCTAGAACAGACATAACACCCAACCTCCTGTCGTTAATTCATCAGTGTGAAAGGGGAAACATACATTTCAACCATGCCGAGAATCGAACCTGGGAACCTTAACTTAGTAGGCAGACACGTTATCGATTTATATATGGTGTCAGGTTCCCAAAGTTACACAGCGAGCATGCAACAGTGTTTACTAATGTTCATAATGCAGTCTACAAACTACCAAACTTGTACAGTCAAAGGTATATACATTGTTTCTCACTTGGAAACAAAAATTAACCACTTTAGATATTTAGCTAATGATAAAATTGATACTTATATGCTCACAATAATATTATGCTAGTCCTACCTACATTGCTGGAACAAAACAACAATTTAAAGGTACAGTCTAATTCTTTTCGGAAGAAACTTATATGACAGCTAATAAAAGTTACTAAAACTACTTTCACGTATTCATTTGTCAAGCTATTTTAATTTTAGCAGTCATTTTTGATATATATTATCAATACTCATCACAATACATTGTTAAGATAATCAAGTCTCACAGGTTATAGTGGGCAGGACATGCAGTGTGAGCCTTGTTCAGGGTAATGAATGGGAAGATCTAGACACAGATAGGAGGATAACATTAGAATGGACCTGAAAGAGATAGGGTGTAATGAGGAGGACTGGATAAAAATAGTTCAAAATAGGGAAGGACAGGGGGTGATGAGGTGGAGTGGATAGAAATAGCTCAAGATTGGGGCAGGGTGTAACAAGGTGGACTGGATAGCAATATCTCAAGATATGGATAAGGTGTAATGAGGTGAATTGGATAGAAATAGCTCAAGATAAGGATAGGTGGCATACTTTTGAAAGTGCGGCAATGAACTTATGAGTTCTTAGTGCCATAAAGTAAGTAATTATCAATACCTCTGAAATTTTGGATGTTGTAAAAATGTGTCTATGTTCTAAAAGGCCCTTCCAATCAAGATTGGACTGTACAATCTTTATAGTATAAATTGGAGCTTGGTAACCAGCTACATTGTATTGGTTTTATAAAGTGCTTTAAAATATAGTGCAGAAACTTAAGTAGAGAAATTAGTTAAATTTAACTTCTGAAAATGTTTGTGAACACATTATTGTTTTGTGTGTTTGGCAGGTTTTTATATAGGAATGTTGAGCAGCATTGAACTGAAATGCTGATGAATTGACAATATTGCATCATCATTGTGTGTCAAATGCATGGGCTGATTACACTTGCTAGTAAAACTTACCCAGCTATGGTTGGAGCAGGCTCAAACTGAAATCTACAGTACACAAGTTTGTATGAAGGCTGACACATCACTACCGGCCAGGAAGAAACCCAAGTGGGAGGAGAGGACTATTATAATCTGCCAACATGCATAACAGAAACTAGCTATCCTAAGTACCCTAATACCACTCGGTCTAGTCACTAAAGGATTTCTAATGTTAAGCATAAGACAGGTTATAAGACCCCGTAAGAGAAATGTAATTACCAAAAAAGCTCTCCCATGTCATTCTTACTACCATCAGCATACAATGTAACAGTCCATACAAGTCAAATCAAATCGCGCAAAACCAATCCAATTATGTGGACCCATCTAAGTCTTTTAAGCACACCCCAGGTCACCTGCGCAAATTTTCACAGCATCCACTAGAAGGCAGAGATTTTCCCCCATAAATATTGACAAAGAGCACTGATAACTCCCTTTATTATGTCTTTGCGTTTTGGTAGTTCCTTATTGACCTAACGTCGGTTGACTTGCCTTGAAGCTCTCAATAACAGCTGGAGTGATTACATCTTCTTTCTAGGTCAACTGCCACACCTCTTTGGACCATGATAATAATCACAGCTTCCATACCTCTTCCTCAGAAATGACTCAAGGTGAGCAAGAAGTAACTACTGTCACAGCTCACCAAACACTGTGTTTGTTAGAAACCATGAACACATATAGAAAACACACTATAGGTGGGGATAATGAGGAGTCAACGAGCGAATTTATTCACTATAGCCAACTTTAGCTAGTATATTGATTGATTTCCGCTGAGGACCAGATTTTTATAATCATTGTACAACAGAAACAGGTAAAACTTTAACAAGGTTCACTCTTGGTTGACTAAAAAAACCTGTATCCACCATTAAGGCTGTAAGAACCATGTCTTCACCCAAAAGCGACCAACAAGCCCTGTAAGCACCCAGCAGATGACCTCTGTAACACTGAAGGAAGATGTGTCACCATGGAAAGGCTTTTTAAAGTGGACCCATAGAATTTACAAGAAGGAAATTATTAAATCATGAATATATTTCTAATTTCTAATTTCAATTAAAATATAGAATATTTTACAGGTAAAAGCAAAGCAGTTAGTAGAAAACATGAATAGCTAACAGAGGCGATTTTTAAAAAACGCACAAGAAAAAAGGAAGATAAAATTCAATCAAATGTTAATATAACTCAAATTTGAGTTTTTCACTTTATTTTTTATTAAAGATTGACAAAGATAAAAATTTGATTGAAATATCTCCATAATTTTAGTGTTTTAAATGTATCTGTAGATTTACCATGTTTTCTACTAGGTGCAGAATCTCCGTATTCATAATTTTATAAGTTCATTCAGATTCCAGTCATAAGTTTTTATTTCATACCTAGTTTATTTAAGATTATAAGATAGCCTAATAAACTTTACCACAAAAAGTCAAATGTTATACTAATAAAACAATTTATTTGTACAATTACAGTTCTTCCCTGTAATAACAATAAAGTACATGTCATATCTTCACAGTAAACAAATTGGCACAAACTTAGGAACACTTAATAAAGGGGGGGTATGTATGTATATATAAAAAATAAATACTGCTCGAGATATAACCAATACCTCATAAAGTTTATGTACAATTTAAAATGAGCCTAAGTAATAGTTAAGTGTGAGTTATACTTATAGTCCAACAGTTTATTAATGTTTTTGATAGATCCAAATCAAATGTAAATATAATTGATAAATATATTTGTAATATAACGATAGTTTTTACTATAACAATATTAAAGATGAATTGCCCATGTAAATCTGATACCGCAAAAGCTTAGTAGATGAAAAATTAAATAATCTAAATAAACACCAAGAAACTACATAAAAATACATTTCGAACAATTACAATATATAAAACACAGCTAGCCAAGTAAATGCAATAAGTAACATGTGAAACAGAATCACAAACCTAAGGAATCATTTCAACAACATGAATGTGATTTAACAAAATTTAAAAAAATAAATAGTTATTTAAAATAAAATAAGGAAAATTGGAAATAGTCTGTTTGTATATGTTTTGTTTATTGATTAAAAGACTATATAGAAAAAAGAAGATAGTCCAATTAAAAATATTGAAAATCTTGGTTTACACGAAAATATTTTATTTCTGGAATATCTTGTTATTTTAAAAACACAGATGAGATTTATCCGACACCTTAGCTCAGTCAGTAGTGTACCTGTATACTGAGCTAAGGGTACCGGGTTCAATTCCATGCATAGCCGAAAATGACATCATTGATTAAATATGGGTTTACCCTTTTACATTGATAAATTAACAGCCAGAGACTGGATGTTGTGCCTGTCCTAGTCTTAAGTTAGATTATAAAGCATATGAAGCTATGACAGGCCTAGCCAGCCGGTAGTGGAATATATATGGTTTGAATAAAACAATGACCCAGGCCACAGGCTTGAAACAGTAATAGGTGTAAAAAGATATGATAAATTTCAATTTATTTTATATAACCATTACTATAAAAATAAGTATTTATTATTTTTAATTTTTTTTTGTTTGATCAATTTTATATATAAAAAAAACTCATGTATAGAAATGTGCCCTTAGTAGTTGTATAAATAATTAGCAACTTACATTCATGTTTAAATGTGTCAGAGGGCTTTCAAAACTACTGCTATCGCAATCAAACACCAAACTAAATTATTTTAATAACAAACAGATAATATGTATTAAACTAAACATTTATAGGACAATAAAAAGGCAAGTCCTAAACACTTACCAGAAAACTGTAGGCCTCAAAATTCACAATTAAAACACAACAAAACACATCATTATGTAATTTTCAAGGCCTTGCCCTTCTAACCTATTAAAGCCGCTTGCCGCAATTTTTTCTTTGTTTACATAGATAAGATTCTGATGAAGCATGCAATTAATGAAAATCATTCATTTATTTCTTGCATATTAAAGGAGTAGTGCATATTAGGCTTGGTTTAATATAATTACGATAACACAGGGTGTCTACTGAGTTGGAGGAACAAAAATAAGTTACTTTTTGGTGAACTTTTTTGACTACAAAATTCCTTCGGTAAATCGCCGAACATTATGTAATGCATTTATAGGCATAGTGCACGCACAGGCAACATTAAACTTTAACTAAATGGCAAACGTTAAAGTTGTCCTTGGTATCACTGTAAAACAATCAGGCAACTTACAGCTAGCACATGGCATTATGGGTAGTGGGGGTTTTGACATCCGATGCATTCACATTGTTACAATACGCAGGAAATTCAAACAAAAATATTTTCGTGACTTTATGGCCAAAATATTGAAAATTTGTGACTTTTCAGGAACAGGTATTTTTTTGTTGCAATTAGTAACTTTTTCGTGACTTTGGTAACTTTAGACACCCTGTAACACCTTATACAATTCAATAGAAAACAATAAACCAAGATTATAAGTGAAATGACTACGATAATAATTTATAAATATAAAAAGTTAGAATAGTTAAAATAAAAATTTTCTGATTAAGAATTTACAAAAACAATATTTTGAAAAGTTGGTTATTTACTTAATATGATTCAAAGAAAATACTTTAACATTGTATGATTCAAACAAATAATTGAGGTAGTTTAGATTAAAATATTTAGAACCATTAGGCTACCTTTGTAAAATAAAGTAAATGTTGAAAAAACATAAAATTGTATTGTCAAAAACAATTTTTAAAATACCTATATCAGAGCCATATTATTTATTTATCCTATTAATAAAATTTTTAACTAATCCAAGAGAACTATATAAAATAAAATTCTACAGAAACAATCAAATAAAATTTACAATTAGAATTATTTTTTGCATGATTTTATATAAGAAATAGTTACCTATAAAGCTACTTTTAATCACAATAAAGATTCCCATTTTCAATCATGTTAAGTTAATGTGTTCTTTGTTCAAAAAAGATTAAAACTGTGATGCACAAAACTCTGTAATATATATTTATTAGTTATTTATTTCATGAACTGGTTAGACTTTGTGTTTTGGCTGTGACATATACATTTTAAACCTGTATAATTAGAGTTCAACCTACTTTGGTGGCTGCATCGTCTTAAGACGTTACTATTGCAGTAGACTAGATTGCCAATGATAGGGGAATTGAGGTTTGACTCTCGGTCAGGTGTAGTGAGGGTGGTTTTTAAAAAAAAGTTTTTCCACTCTCTCTCCATGTAAATGCAGGTACACTTCCTCTAAATATAATCTTTCTAATCTCCAAAACCTTGAGCTTAGCTAGTACAAAAGCGTAACTTAACTTAGTAGTAAGACGTCATGCTTTAAAAAAAATGTTCATCATCTAGATATAATAAAAGAGTAGTAACTAAACACTGAAAGTTGGCTTGAATTTCAGTTAGAAACCATTTAAAACCTAGCGATCAGACATACATGATATAGTAAAATGTCGCTAATACAAACTTAATGACACCAAGTAGATTAAGATTACTGAACAATATACATTTAGCCTAAAACAAATCAAAATACTGGTCTTTGCTCCAACTGAAAGGATTTTTAATTAATCTCCTCAAATGTCTTTTAAGTTTTGCTGTAAGTCTCATCGAAGAAAGCAACATCGAACACTGTGCTCTATAAATGTTCAAAGCAGTCTAAAGATTCAATTGAGAATATTAAAATTCTTTGATGATCCTGAGAAGTGGTGAAGGAACCTTATTTGTGTGGGGGGTTTGGGGAGGGGGCAAGAATTGTTTTTATTCTTAGTCTTCTCCAGAAATTTGTTCTATTATGAGTAGTTCTCATATATATAAAAAATTGATTCCTTTAAAATCTATTTAAAGTTGTCTTCCCCTAGAAATATTTGAAATTTGGATGACCCTTGAAACAATTTATAGTGATCTTGACCCCCCCCCCCTTTTTTTTTGCAACAACTAGATGCCTCTAGAAGATTTTAAAGTTTTTTTAAAAAATATTATATATATTTAGATGCTATTTGGAATAATACACACCTAGACATTTTTAAAAATTGGATACAGTTAGAAGCTGTTTGGAGTTGTTATTATCTGATTTTAAAAAAACTATTTGCACCCATCCCTGAAAATTTTTCAAATTCGATACCTCTAGAAGCTATTTGTAGTTTGATGCAAGTTTTTCAGCTTCAATTTCGAGAATATGAGAAGGTTTCAATACAACTAATTTATTCCAGAAGAGGCAATAACTTCCCCTACTCCTCACTTTTGCTGTTACTAGTTTGGAGTAGTCCTTACCCAAATTTTCGAAAATTATACTCTTTAAAAATATGTTTAGTTTAGTCCTCTCTCCGATATATTTTTTAAAAATTTTGATGCCTCTAGAGTCTAGAAGCTAATTTAAAGAGTTCTCATCCAGAGTTTTTTAATTTTGATTTTCTAAAGGCTGTTTGAAGAGGGCTTCTCCCTGATATGTTTTTAAATTTGGTTGCTTATAGAAGTTATTTAGATTGCCTCTCACATGAATTTTTCTCAAAAATGTGATGCCTTTAAAATCTATTTGAAGTGATCTTCGCTCGACAATATTTTGAAAATTGGATCTGCTTGGAAGCTATTTGAAATTGCCTTCTTCTGGATTTTTTTTAAGTAGATGCCTCTATCAGATGTGTGAAGTGATCTTCTACTGGCTAATTTAAAAAAAAATAAAGCCTTTCAAAAACTATTAGTGGTGCTTGTCGCAAGACAAAATTATAACAATCTAAAACTCATCTGGAGTGGCCCTCACCTGGATATTTTTTTTTAAATTTAGATGGCTCTAGAAGCTATTTAGAGTGCTTCTCGACTGATTTTTTCTTACAGTTCCGTGACTCTAGAAGCTATTTGGAGTGGTCTTCTCCAGACAATTTTTGAAAATTTAATGGAGCTAGAAATCATTTGGACTTTTATTTAAGGAAATATTTTAGCTTAATATTCATTATTGTCAGGGATTTGAAATTTATCTAGGAAGGCATACATTCTTTCCAGGGGGCTAATTCGTCCCAGGAGCAGTGCCCCCCTAGCCCCTCGGTTCCACCGCCACTGACCCTGAGTAGCTTCATAAGAATATATTTCCATTTAGCTTTTATTTATGGAAGCTATTTAGAATAGTCCACTCAAGTTTTTTTTTTAATTCCATATATTTTATTAGGAGTGATCAAATAAGAAGCCTCTTAGAAGTTATTTAGAGCTATTTTTTTATTGTAATAATAATTATATGAATCTTCTCACACTAAGTAATTATTTCTTACATTTATGTGTGTGTGTGTGTGTGTGTGTGTGCCTAATTGAACACAATATTTGAAGTAACAAAAGGGGGGTCTACCTGGGCCCTTCTGTAGACACACCAATGGAAAAAAATTGAAGTTTTAAAATGTCTCGGTAATTGTTAAAGTGTGACTAAGCTAGCTAAGAAGTTTGTAGTTGGAAAATCCACAGATACTAGAAAAAAATCTAAAATGTAATTGTTCCGTCCCTTAACATTGATTGAATCTCTGAATAGTCGTTGAACTTTGAAAGGGTTATTGTTTGCCAAGCTTGATGGGGCACTTTTTTTTTTGGCTAACTCAAGAAAGGGGGAAAATAATGCCAATGAATGGCCTCCTGACCAGATTATCCAGAATTTCGGACTACCAGAGTTTTAATCTATTTGGTTGAAGTCAATCAAAGTGTATTTAGGTTTGGCCTATGGTGTTTATGTAGGTTATATTAAGTTTAGATAAGTTCGCTAACACAAAATAAATTATTATTATCACCGCGTCTTACTACCCATTCGGGTTATACAAACTTACGCTAATGTGTAATATGTAGAGTGATTGTCAGATGGAATGGAGGACCTAAGGTTTAATGTAGAATCTGAACCATGGTGGAAACCTGGCATTCCACATATTCACAAGTTGTGATTAATACACGTCTTGCCAGAGGTGAAGGAAGGGTTTGTCAATCAGATAAATCTGTGCCGGGACCGAGGATTAAACCCCGGAACCCCTCCCACAGAAGTTCAACACCTTACCCCTAGAATTGCCAGGTCACCCACAAAATAAATGAACTGAAAGAATTTTTTTCTATTAATAAAATATAAATAAATAAAAGTTAAACACTAAATTGCTTTGAAGATGATTAAAAACAGATGTTTATTTTATTTTAATATTCAGTGAAGAGCCAAGCATTTTGTTTAATTTCGTCTAAAATATTCTTATTGATAAAATATTTTCTTATTATTTTTTCCATCAAACCTTAGTACAATTTGTATTCATACAGTATTAATATAAAACATACTCTAGTATAAGCTACACAATATATTTTAATATATTTGGCCAACTATTTATATTTAAATTAAATATTTTATGATCCCTAAAAACAATAAAGCATTATATACAGTAGCTGTATTGACAATTTAAACCTAATAACATACAAAAGTATATGCTACTGTAAATGTGCTGAATGAACTACCTAAAATTATTTATATTTAAAAAATATATGTATATATTCTTATTTATTAAGTAAAACAATTCCAATATGCACACGTTGTATGTTTATTCAATTCCAATATAGCTATTTTGAACTAAATACTTAAGTCCATTTTAGAAAAATCAACATACATTATTATCTATAGTGTAAAATATACCAATTAGAAAATAAAATCAGCAAGATAATTTTGAAAATTAATTTGTCAGCAAACTAAGCCCTATCTTTATAATTTAAATGCTTAATTTTTAAGAAAATAAGCAAATTGAATTACTTATCAAACAAAAAACTACTCTAATTCTCATTTTAAACCAAATTATGTGTGCCATTTTAAAAGATTGCACTGTTAATTGTCAGTTCAAACAATCTCGATATCCTTTTTAAACCCAATCATTAGAACCCATTTTTGAAATATTTCAAATTTTTCAAAATTAGCAATCTGTAAATCATCCTTAATTTGGGGGCTAAAGACAAAATAAAAGATTAAATAAAATCCATCAGACCATCTCAGCTCTATCCATTAGGGTGGACAGACAGACAGAATTGTAAAATTCCCTTTTTCGGGTTTGGAATCACATAAAGTATGGATTCAGCATAATCTCAAAGCCAAAAATGTGCATGATCATTTGATCACAATACTGTTTTTATTTTTTAATAAGGTCAAAAGCCACTGCGTTTTACAATAATTCAGGATTAGGTAAGAGTAAGATAAAATTCTTCTGGATATTCTCCCACATTTGCATAGAAGAAGAGTGGAAAACCATTTAGGAAAAATCACCCTCATAAACCCAACTGATATTCAAACTCCAACCTCCCCAGCAGCAGAAAACCAAACTAAATGAGCTTGACACATGTCCACAGATGCTTATTTACATGAATGAAGTTGCATCTCTATTTAAAAAACAAACAAATAGAAAGCCATTCTAGTGCACTCAAATAGGTCTATAATTTGGATGAACATTGAGGGAAAAAAATTGATATCCCTATTAATAAAGTAAAATAGATGGAAAAAAGAACATCATCTGAAAACATCAATGTTATAGAACCAAAAACATCAATAATATTTTTCAAACCAATTGAAACTTTAACTGAAGTGTATTTGTAATAAATGAATATGAAGCTCATATATCAATTCAAAAAAATGTATCAAAAACTAATAATAAAAAATTACTATTTTTAAAACAAACACATAAACATATCGGTCTCACACATTGCTACAAAACATTGATGGTTGAAAATCATCTGTGAGGAAAACATCGAACCTTCAACATATATATTCAATGTATATTCCTACTGGACTGGACTATAACCATGTCCCGTTTCCCGTGTCAGGTGTCACTTTAGGCTACACTAGTTAATGTAGTAATACAACTATTGATCAAATTTACCATTTTTATGAGTAGTTTTTTAGCACCGCATTTACTACCCATATGGGTTATGCACTTATGTAAACCTACTAAATTACTTTAATGTGTTCAGAGGAAGAGTGGAAAATCATTTAGGATAAACCACTCTCAGTACACCTGACTGGACTCAAGGCCCAACCTCACCGCCTGGGCAGTCTAATCTATTGTGAGAGTGACGCCTTAAACCATACAGCCAACGAAGCAAGTATTAATAATTAAAAGTATTTTCATTTATCAGCAATTCTTGTAAAATGTGTTTGATAATTAAAACCTTAAAGTAAAAAATATATAATTTGAGTAGAATTTTGTTAAATATGTTAGGTACCTACAAAAAAAGAATAAATGCAACATTTAAACTATTAGCATCCAGAGTGACTTGAACATTGGAAGTTTGAACTTAAGAAGCTTATCTGCACTTGAGATCAAGCTATTTCTGTCTTTTCTTCCTTTACTTGGGGGAGATAATGCTAATCAATACCTAGCTGGCTACCTTCCTCACCTCACTTGGACAAAGAGGGTGAGTTAGGGAATGATTGACACTCAAGGACCCCAACCTAAACAGCTCTTACTCCTTCACTAGCAGTTTACAGAATTTAGGCTCCACCCCCCCGAGATTACATTTTCACCACACATAAGCTGCACACTTTTACATTTGTAACTAAAATACCCTAAATTGAAACTAAGGATATCCATGGGGACACCTTATTTTATACAATTTCACAGAGTGAAATCTGGTATAGCCCCTGAAAATTTAGTCCAAGTCGTCGATAGCCATTATTGGCATTGGTGTGTACCAATTATTTTTTTAAACAGAGATTATATTGGACCTTTTGTCTCATTTTATAAAGTCTGCAGTAAAATTAATAACTTAACCAATAAAATAAAATACTTATTACAATTGTTACAATGATTTCGAGATAGCCCTTTTACAGTTTTGAAATGTGATAGATTTTATAGCTGAAAATATTTTTCTTTTTAAAAAAAATTTCCTATTCTTTAAAAAGCATGCTTTCATTAGAATTAATATGATTTTAATTTTCATAATAAACATTGAAAAGAGGATAGAAGGGTGAGGCCTACACACTTTTACCTAAAAACTTTAGGTCTCCAATTTCACAATTAAAAACACAACAAAACACATAGGTAGCAATAAAATTTTTGAGGTAATAAGTCCCCTTCTTCAGCAGAATAGAGTAAGACACCAAATGGACTATGGAAGCACAGCAGGCGGTAGATCATGGTCACTTAGATACTGTAGTTGCTTGTTTCTTGATTTTTCTTCTTCTTTGATTCTGTAGCTGCCTGTTCAAACATGTGTCTTGACTTTTGGTAGAGGGATAGAATGTTGTATTTATATCACATTTAATTATTGGATTATTAAATTATCAGGTTTTATTTATTATTATTGTTTATACGTAAATGACTGACTGGTGTGAGAAGGCCTGCTTGGAAGAAAAGGTGTGATGGTTATCTAGAGTTGAGAATAGGGAGGGAGCGCTTGAATTTGGTTACATATGGGTGATTAAGTTCCAACCTAAAAAGGTGGGAAGCAGTGCAACTATCAGGGAGGGCTCATATAACTCTTGTACTATAGCATGAGTCAAAATCTGAATTATGGGTTTAGGCATGAAGTGCTACTGGTTTGTCAGGGTTGTGGTTGGTATCAAAACTGTGACCATCCATTCATTGTCTGAGTGTTCCTGTGGTCAGGTCAATGTGTTCTGCAATGCAGTAATTGCAGTGTAGCTGGCATATAAGATTTTCTGTCGAGCAGTCATAGTGGCCTTTCATGGGGTATTCCATTTGTGTGAGTTTTGAATGAGGAGGAAGGTTGGTGAATTTTGCAGGTATTGTATCTCGAATTGTTGCACGGGTAGGAACCTTTTGCCTGATGTTGTTTGTTGTTGTTTGTGGCTGGGTAGGGCTATTTAGAGTGAACCAGAATGTTGTGCAGATTAAGGGAGCGTTTGAATATGATTATTGGAGTACTGTTGAGAGGATTTTGTGTGAGAGTTGATGAGGTTAGGGTATTGTAACCTGTGTTTAGGATAAATATGAGTTTGTCTAGTCTTTCATAAAACTGTTTGGTGAGTGGAATATAATTCATTGGTAGGTTGTTTCTGATAGGCTCTTGATTGGGTAGGTCTCTGTTTATTTGACTGTTGACTATGTGTTTAAGGTAACCTTGCACTGTAGAAGCCTTGAAAAGTTCTTGACATTGCTTGTTAAGGCCTTCTTCCTATGAAGATTTAAGTTTGTCTCTGGAAGATAAGCTATAGGTTAGGGAACGTTCCGTATAAAGAGGATGGTCGCTTTGAAAATAGAAGTACTGTTGATGGTTGGTAACTGTGGTGTTTATGTTTCCCTCATGAAGGTTCAGTTCCAGATACAAGAATATGGCATGGTGTTGTGAAATGCTCCAGGTGAATCTGAGGGTGTTATGGTTATCCAACCTGTTCAGGAACTGTAATAAATTAGATTTGAAATCTGTCCAAATCATGAATATGTCAATAAATCCCATCCAGCAAAGTGGTTCCATGGGTTCAGATTGCAAAAAGTTGGTCTCTAGTTTGCCCATAAAGAGATTAGCATATACCCATTGTCATCCCTCAGATTTGGAGGTGGTGTCTGTTCAGGAAGATGAAAATGTTCTTTTCAAGTATGAGGAGGGTGGATTCCACTAGAAAGGCGGGCCTAGTGACACCAGTCAGTCAATTCTATATAGACAATAATAATAAATAATAATTTAATAATTCTAGAAAAATGTAGTTCTATAGCCTATCTTTGTTTGTGTGCTTTCAATGTGTCTCTTCTAATGATAAAGTAACATCTCCGAAAATTCAAAACAATGTGTGAAGTGTAATATATAATAATATTTAGCACCGGGTCTTACTACCCGTTCGGGTTATACGCTTTAAGTACTAATTACTCTAATGGATTAGGAATTGGGAAGGTTGTATTAAGAGGAAGTGAACCCGCATTTGCGTGGAAGGAGAGTGGAAAACCATTTAGGAAAAACCACCCCCAGTTCACCCGACTGAGATTCGAACCTCGATCTCCCCGTCCTCGGCAGTCAAGCTCAACACGACAAGCACGTTAGCCAACTACGCCACCGAGGCGGGTAAGTGTAATATAGTGCAATGGTTTGATAAGAGAAGACATGAAGAGAGAAGTGTAATTTTCTATCTAGGCCTAACCTAACTTTTTTTAGGTTGGATTCCTTCACTATAAATTACTTTACATTATTTTACAGTGGCGGTGACCTGGCGGTCTAGGGGTAAGGTGTCAGACTTCTATGCTGGCGGCCGGGGTTCAATCCTCGGTCCCGGCAAAGATTTATCTGATTGCCAAACCTTTCCTTCACCTCTGACAAGACATCTTGTGAATGTGGGGAATGCCAGGCCTCCATTGTGGTTCGAATTCCACGTTAAACTGTAGGTCCTTCATTTCATCTCACAATCACCCTACC
>CABFOW010001991.1:89504-114898 GCA_902141385.1 Timema californicum
CCCTGGAATAAGTTTTGATCACAACATTCTCTCTCTCGCGCTTTTTGATTTCCAATTTCTCTAATTAACTTAATGTGACTAGTAATATTAAATGAACATTACATGTATTATTATGTTATGAATAGGATCTATTTAGCCTCCTTTCATTAATATATTATTATCTTCACATCACCCAACGAAAATACTGTTTACTCGTCGTATGGACAAACAAAATGTATGGTAGTCGAAAGTTTAGAAAAAGATGATAATTTTTGAGAAATTGACATGGAATCAAAATTAACTAGATTTTATTAAAATTGCATATTTCCAGAGCCAATAGATCCCAAGTACACTAGAGCAATGAAAATCAGAAATCTAGAATATATTTTGAATGCACAAAAGACTAAAACCAAGTAGCCAAAGATTTTGAAAACAAAGTAATTATATAGATTTATAATCTTTATTTTAGAAACTGTCACTAAAATTCCATTATTGATTAAAAATATATTATATTGCAATATAATGAAAAAATGTGTTTTATTGTAATGGTTACTAGATATTTATTTATAGTACTATGTTCATGCAGTAAAAGTTACGACTCCGAATTGTTCATAGTAGAAGTTGGTTGTTTTATCCATGTTACTCAGCTTGTTAGAACTAACTGCAGAGGCAAGGGCACATCAAACAAGAGTTAGTAAGTTCTGACTTATGTGGGCCTTTCACAAATAGGTCTATTTTTTTTGTCAAAGAAATGAATTTATTCATTTGGAAAAACTGGACTCTAATGTATTCCACAGCACGATGTAGTCCATGAGCCAAACTTGTAAGATGGATATCAGGATAGAACAACTTCAAAGCACTTGCGATTTTCATTATATATGCTGTGGAATCCAAATATAGCACCATGGCCTGTTTACCTGAGCTCAACTAGGTCACACACTTTCAATTCATCATTCACGAATCTTGTAACATGGTATGTATGTTCCAGCACTTCTCAGTAAATCAAATATGGTTTGGAAATATCCTTAGGATCTATCTTACCTAGCACAAGGTTCACAACAAAATTACCCTAAACAATCGTGATTTCATCCACAGCGACCCATATGAAGGCATCTCCCATGTAGTTTATTATTCTTTCCATTGTTTCTTCATAATATATATGGAGATAATTCTTTCTGGCTATTGATTCATCAGGAATTTGTCACTTTCATTAGTGTCACAAGAAGGATGCAAATTCAGACCCTTGGAATTTAAAACATGGGATGTTCGCAGTGACCATTGTACTACACAAGTCCTTACATAATTAGTTTCTTTAACTGAAAGGAAGGCACCTGCATCTTTGTTAAAAAATGGATTCTTTGAATAACAAAGATTTTTTTTACGTACAAAGGTGTGCACCGCACATGTTGTTCCAATTGTGATTTTAGTGGAACGTCCCATATTTTTGTTGCAAGCTTGGCACATTATAACTTTACTGTTGGTTGTGAAGGAGTCTATACCCAGCCCATTATTTTAATTTTGTATTTAGCAAAACTACCCTGGTGTTATGGTGAACAAAATAAAATATCTTATAGTAGCTTATTGTTAGACTTTCACTTTCAACCGGACATGTGAATCTAAAATCATTTGGAGATATTACAAGATAAGAATGTAAGTCATTGGACTAGTGTGTTGGAGGGGAGGGAGGTCCAGATCGAAATTACTTATCTGTTTGCTAAATTTTTTTAAAAAATGCATCAAAAGGTTAATTGTGAGGAGAGAAGCCTTGCACTTAGTGAAAAAACATTTGACTACCCGAGTTAGATTTTAGCCTTTTCAATAGTTTATTTAAAAATTCCTTTCGGCTGATTTAAACAGACCAAACCAAATCAAACAATGTTTAAAAACTCAACAAATTTGCAATAATTATTACTAAAAAATATATTAAATAATCACAAAGTAGATAGCTTTATGTAAAATCACTTGAAATATATAAACATGTCAAAATTTGTCAAAATATATAAAATGAAAATCAAATAATATTTTATTTTCATTTTATATATTATATTAACCCTAATATTGTGTGTGGGCTTGCTGGAAAAACTCACTAAGTCAATTTTCCCCCCCATGTTTTTAGATTTTGGTACCATTATAAAAGGTAAATAATTTATCTTTATTTTGGAACCACTCACTAAGTCATTTGTTGTTATTTGAACTAACAATGAAATATTCTGTTATTCTCACCAAGTCAACAGAAACATTTTATTGTCAAGAAAATCTCACTAAATCATGTCAACTGAATTAGTGAATTTTCTTTAGCATTGTTTTGGTCAATAATTTAAAAGATGATAAAAAATCTTACTAACTAGACAGTTGGTTAGTTAAATCTATCCTGTAAACACTGGCTCATTTGACATTATCAATGACAACAATAGTTAGGAAATAATATTTTCTTACTTCTTAGGCTATTATTTTTGTTTTATTTCTCACCTGTATAATTTAACCATTTATGAATCGGCTTCCCCTAATAATTCATACTGTTATGCATGTACAGAACTAGATGGAAAAAGAGGAAGCTCAGAAATAAGTTCATGCTTGCTACAGTGGATGAATCAACTTCCCTCTAATGTGAAAGAATTATCACTGTTCTCTGATACATGTGGCGGTCAAAATCACAACAAATATATATGAATATACATATGTGCCTTTATGCTATACATTGTACAGAACACACATATAGACATAATTGAGCATAAATTTATGGAGTGTGGCCACTCATACATGGAGGTGGTCAGGTGAACTCAGTTCATAGTGCAATAGAAAACGCCAAAAAGTATGTTCCAGTATATTCACTTTTTGATTGTCTGACAATTTTTAGAACAGCGAGATCAATGAGTAATAGAAACAAAAAGAGTGGATCTTATCAAGTCAAGGAATTGAAATTCACCGATTATTTTATTTACAGAACCTGGCATCAAAGAATGTTACTACAGTGGATGAATCAACTTCCCTCTAATGTGAAAGAATTATCACTGTTCTCTGATACATGTGGCGGTCAAAATCACAACAAATATATATGAATATACATATGTGCCTTTATGCTATACATTGTACAGAACACACATATAGACATAATTGAGCATAAATTTATGGAGTGTGGCCACTCATACATGGAGGTGGTCAGGTGAACTCAGTTCATAGTGCAATAGAAAACGCCAAAAAGTATGTTCCAGTATATTCACTTTTTGATTGTCTGACAATTTTTAGAACAGCGAGATCAATGAGTAATAGAAACAAAAAGAGTGGATCTTATCAAGTCAAGGAATTGAAATTCACCGATTATTTTATTTACAGAACCTGGCATCAAAGAATGTTAGGAATACTAATGTTGATAACGCTGGTAATAAAGTTTGTTGGTTAAAGGTAGAAGGCTTTCGTTTCCCTCAAAATACTGTCCAATATAATAAAATACAGGTATGATTACTTTGGACAATATCAGGAAATTGATGTAAGGAAATGTGGCAGAAATCAACTAGATACTGAATGCACTGTGCAAAATATTTATAAAAAAAACTTCATATAAGCAAGGAGAAGAAACAAAACCTACTCTCTCTGTGCTGAAAGAGAGTTATTCCAGAAATATACCATGCTTGGTATAGTTCCATCCCAGATTGCAAAATGAACGAGAGGGTCCCAGAACTAGGGATTCTAGATTCTGAAAATGCAGAAGATGCTTGGATAAGTTTAGACTTTAAGCATGCACTTTGTAACCTCACTCTATTGTTTATTGATTTTCAATGTAATGTTTTTAATCTATTCAAATTTTAATTGTAAGTCAAATTAATTTTCTTTCTTATTTTGACATTTAAAATAGTAGGCATTATGTCATGTACCATGATAGTGTTTTTTAAAATGATTAATTAATATATTATTTATTTTCTAATTGAATAACTGTCCAAATGCCTTTATATTTTTAAAATTCAACAAACAGATTTTATATAATGAACATGAGAAAAATTGTGTTCCTTTTGTTGGTTTTCTAATAGTACTCCAATTTTAATGCCATTAATTTGACATTTGAATAAGTAAACATTAAACTGTATTTTTAAGTGGATATAATTTGTTCAAATGAGTAATAAATCTTGAGTTATGACTCAAGATCTTTAAAAACAAATGCATTTAATGATTATTAAAATAAATAGTTTAACCAGTAGTTATCATGATTCTAAAATAATGACTGTTACTCAATCGATCTTCAATAACAAATATTTTTAATCAGGAAAATCTCACTAAGTCATAATCAGACCACTTAGTCAACCTTTAATAGTATATTTTCTTATCAGTGAAAACTTACTAAGTCAACTGAAAGTAATTGATTAAATTTAATCAACACAATAGATTATGAAAAAAATTTTGTTGACACTTAGTGTTTAAAAGTATGTTTCTAATATTATGAAAAATACATTGTTTAAGTTGGATTTATGATTTTCGAAAAAAAAAAGAAGTAAAAGTATCATTCACTTATAAACTAAAAATTGCATTTCTCACAAATTAAGAATTTTGACCTAATGAGTTTTTCCAGCAAGCCCACAATATGGTGATTCGTTGAGATTTCTATTTTCTGAACATCTAAAGGCGAGGAATAGAATATATAATTACATAGAAATCCCAGCTCTAGTAATGACTTCCAGAATTTTGCATCTTTACACTTTTCCTACAGTAAAGCTATTAAAAATGTGTTTTATTATAATAGCTACTAGATATTTCTATATAATTGTGGTATGTTCCTGTGATCTAGTGCAATAAGAAACAAACGTGTTATTCAACTTCAACGAGTGTGTGCTTCTCCAAAATGTGTTCAACAGTAATGCGTTCTAATAAAAGCTATGATAAAATGTGTATTTTTTACACGATGGGGGAAGACTTAACCCAAATCCAAAGCTACAGTAATTTTTTTAAATCTGTCCTAGAAGTGTATAATGTAAAAATAAAACTTCTTCCATTGGTAGTTCAGGGGGTGGAGGGCAGCTACTCTTTAAAAAAATATATCTTTCCAACCAAATACCCTCCCACATTAAACAATTAAATCATATCTACGTGCTTGGCTCACACCGTTTTGAGATTAGCTCCTGAATATACTATTTACTTTTAGCAAATGATGAATATATGAATATATACTATACCTTTATTTTTAAGCATTTATCTAAACTCTATAATCGTTGGTTCCCAAACTTGTTGAATGGCGTACCACCAAAACAATTTCTGTATTTTGGAGTGCCCCAAAGATCATGCTGAATATTTAATATTTAGGTAAATTTTAATGGCGACCACGAATATAATGACACAACATTATTTATAGATTAAGTTTTTATTCATAATTATTTAACTACTCAATCTACTCAATACGAATAATAGGGCACAGGTATCAAAGAAATATAAAAAAACACTTATATTTACCCCTTCAACAACTGTTTAAATCTCTTTCCCTTTTGGTTGGACTTGGTCGTAATATATTTATGGTATTTGATGAGACATTATTATTTTACAACTTGAAATTGCTTGTTATGTTTGGCTTCTCACGGTGTACTAGCTGGAAGAAGTGTATGTACCACGGTTGAGAACCGCTGCTCTAGATAATTGAGCCGAATACTTAGTGTGTCTTCTTACTAAGCTAATTGTTTAATTCCCGTTGGGGGACTAATATTTTTCATATTTTGATGAATTTGCCGCCTCAAGGTAGAACGTGCATGAATAACTTTCCAATTGATTTTAAAAATCTAGAGAATCATTATATTATATAATTAGTCACAATTTTTTTTCAAACAACATAGCAATAAGCAATAGGCATAAAATAATTATGTTTTCACTAAACACAGATTTAAAACGGTTTCATTTTACTGGAAAAATAAAGCAGTTTTCTAAGTAATGTATGTTAGAAACTAGCAATCCCACACAGTGTTGCCTGTGATTCTTCAAAAATTTGTTAAAAATAGGTTAACTAAGAAGCTAATTATAAATTTAAAAATCCTGCTTCGGGGTGCATTCGGACCCCCTTCCATCCACCTATGTTAAAAATGTCAGATCTCTGTGTGCCATAGATCTGGCTGGGCATCGCACACAAACAAACACACACAGGCAAACACTTCCTTTTATTATTATATATAGGAACAAAGCTTGTTCAATGTAGCCTTTATTCAAACACTTTGTGAGCCTAAAACGTCAGGTGGAGGCGGCCGACCGATCTCTGCTTTGTTTGTCATTTAGAATACAGAAAGCCAATAGACCAAACGAGTGACACACACCAGGGTAGGGAAAGTAAGAGTGTGGTGGGGATATTTCCTCTCCTCAAGCAGGTACTCAGTTCGACAAGGAAGATAAGAGCCAAAAGGGAATTTGGTCTTCTATTCTGCCACACCTTAATAAACTGTTTTATCGATGTTTGACTGTTGACATTTCATTTTTCATGAAACCCAACAAAATATCTAACTTAAGGATCGTATGCAATAAATTGGGGTTCTTTGCATAGTTGTAGATAATTAAAACCAATTTGGTGGTAAGAATTAACAGTATCTTTATTTTAATCATCACTCTGGCTAGTAAACATAATATACGTCATGGCAGCAGACTTTGTAACGTGTGTAATGTGTTCTTATTTCTGTTAAAAAAAAAAGAAGCCATAATTTGTTTTATTTATTTGTAATTCTAGTTTTGATTTTCAGTTTTTGAAGAATTTTAATGTGTTCATTAAAATATTTACAAGATGGTTTTGAGGTGAAAGTTTTAGAAGTGAGCATGTGCCGAAACGATCGCGTCCAAATTTACCATAGAGGTGGGAGGTTAGGGTACTAGGCACATACGTTTTTCCACACCTAACAATTTTTTTTTTAAATAATGATTTTATTCATGCTAATCTTGTTTGTCTGACAAAATAAAGATTACGGCTTAAGTTGTGTTTTTCAAGTAAGCCTAACTAAGTAATTTTTGAATTCAAAATATTATGCTTTGCTTAAGAGGTGAAAGATTTGACCAACTAATCCAGTAAACGAATCTCGAATACTTGTCAGGATTTGGTGGATTCGAGGATTTCAAGATTTGAGTGGTCCATCTCTACAAATTACACTTATATGTACAATTTACAATTTTGGCAGCACATAAAACCTTATTTAATAGTCACTTGAGCACTACTTTTTTGTAAATATTAGGGATTGGCCCTTGAATCCTTCAAATCTGTAAGTATATTCAAGATTCAAGGATTTGTGAGAAATTCGGATTTGAAACACAAATCCTTGAATATTTTTTTTTAAGTGAAATTTTTTGGGTGCTTTTAATACTCTATATTGGTGGTTGAAAGCCATTTATAATTATAGAATGAACTTTACAACCAGGCCCCAGACCTGTAATTTAACAGTTAACTGAATGTAAAATGTTATAATGAATGGATTATAAGAAAGAATGTTAACATTTAGTTACTATTTTTATTTTCTATTATTCCATCATACTATTTCCTCATATGTTCATAGTTTTTCCCAAGATTTAGATTCGTAAAATAGTTGATTCAACCCATCTCTAATAAATATATATATATATGTCATAGGACTCATATCTATGCACAGTTTTTCCAATGTTCTGTGAGGTGAACAGAATATTGATTGAGACATAGTATAGTTTAACTTGTCTTTAACAACCATTCCGACAACATAATAATTAATGTCACACTGCGACAGCAGCCCCTAACCAAACCCGAATAGTTCTATACAGACAATGTACCGCATGTGGGGTTTAAATAACATGATTGATAACATATATTATATTGTTTCAAACTTTTCAGTACATCTAAAAGGTACATAAAATAGCTTTTGGGATATTAGTAAGAATGTAATTTTATTTAAATGGAATGACAGGGAAGAACCGCATAGCTGTTTAATTGTATTCTCCATGAAAAACAATTCATTAGAGGTATTTATATTTATAAGAACAACCCATAGTATACAAATAAATAATTTAAACCTAACCTAGATTAGTCATTTGTTTTTGTTGCATTTTTTTGTATCTATGTGTATATTCACATACTAATGATCAAATGTTTAATTAAGAAATTACATGGCATTTATAATGGCAAACAAATATAATGGTGTTTTTAAAATGTACTTGATAATTAAATATGGCAAAATTTGCCAATGAACTACCCATGGTACATGTTAAAAACATTAACAAATGATTGATTATGCATTTATTATCTTAAAATCACTTTTTTTTATTTAGTTGTAGAATTATGATTTGGTATTCAACTTACATATCAATTTAATTTCTATAGTTCTTGACAAATATTGAAATATAATTATTAAACTGGTAACCAAAATGTGACTAAAAGGTTGTTTTTTTTCTAAATCAAGCTTCACAATACAAAATAAACTACTCAATTATTTTGCACTGACAGCTAATTAAAACAACAAAATACATCCCAAAGAATATATATACACCTGTAGAAATATTTCCCAAACTTTAGCTAATAAGTCGTATTTCTACCAGTTTGGGAAACGCTTATCTACAGGACACCTACAGAATAAACCAGATAGCAGAGGTGAGGTGTGACATCTAAAACAAAGCATGTGATATTTTAGAAGCCACGTTATTAGTGATAAATAATAATATCATACTAGTCTATAGTAAAATATTCCCTCCTGTTATACTAATAATTATTTAAACAAACCCATCAATAAATCAGGTCCAAATGCACACTCATAACTTGTTTTAATATCACTCACTAGGGGGTTTACATTTATATTTGTCTATTCATTGCCATATTTAATAAAAATTAATTTTCTAGTCATCAAATATTAGTTTAAAATTTTTTTATTCTATTATAATAGTATGGTAGGTACTTCTTACCTTAAACTAAGGATTATAAAAAATCGAGCGCAAATAAAAGTAAAAACACTAATAAAAATTTACAAACACTTTGATGGGCATGTGACACCAAAATATTGAAGTGTTTATAAATATGTGTTATTTATACTCTATTTTATACAATTCTATTATTTGCATTTATTAGCTTAATTAACTTCATTTCATGCATATAACCTAAAACTAAGCCACCAGCTCCGCTATTATATGTACAGTAGTCCCATGGCTTCTTTGGTGGTGACTGACAGGTAAAAGCTTTGAAAAGTTACCAGACCAAATTATGTATCCCTATGGCGAATAATATGATCTGCAAAAACATGTGTTTAGCAGCTATCAATTCTGATGGTCAAAATTTAGGTATATACCTAAATGTTGACTTACATTAATAGAATCCAATGTAAATAGCATATTTACCATTTTTATATTGGTTACTCACAAAGTCATTTTCAACATTTTACAGTCTGTTTCTCTTACTTGGTTAACAACTAGTTACTTGCACCATAACTTATTGCTTAGTCCTGAGGATGGTGCCGTTGATGTGCCGAAACATGTAGAAGGTTTTTAAGGCTGTTTCTACGCAGCTTACAAAGTAGCAAGGGAATTATCCAGATAAGAAATAGAATTAAATTATCAATTTATATAATTCAACATTTCTTAACCAACAAACTTAATGTAATCTAAGGTCAAAATATTTTCAAATTTTTTCAATAATTTTCTAATTTTAAACAGCCAAGCATTAGACTAATGTTAATTTTATAGCTATATAGGCCAATTTATGTCATTTAAAGTGTTTGTGCCTTTTAGGTGTATATTTTCATCTGTTATTCATGTATGTGACCTTGACTCACAGTTTTAATGTGTCATTTTAATAATTTTCTGATATCTTATGTATAGTTTTAAATTATCAATTTAGTCTAATTATCAATCAATCTATATACACTCAATATATTAAAAGTTTGCAATTTCACATAATTTTTATTTTTTTACTTTATATTATTCAATTATACCAACAATTTTTTTTATATAGGATTCTATTAATGTAAATTAATATTGCTTCCTTACTACAATTTCATCATGTTTTTCAAAAATAAATGTTGACTGTTAGAAGTCCGCTGTGAGTTGTCAGTCAGCACCAAAGAAGCCATGGGGCTACTCTAGTGTTGCCACATACAATATTGAAGTTTAAGCTAGAGTGAGATTATTATGTCAAAATTTTAGCAGTACACCCATATTTCAACAAAAGGACATCAAACACATTATTAGTCAATAAAGTATTCCTACTTTTTTAAATGGTCCTCAAATATAATCAGCATAATTTTTATCAGTCAGTGGATGCAGTAAAAAAGTAATTACTCTAAAAAAAAGATGTGTTGAAACTTGAAACCACTATTTTAATAAACTGGATCTCCATTTTGCCTTAGAATCCTGTGTCTCAAATTATAACTCAAATATTGGGGGGGAAATTATAAACAGAAGAGGACATATGAATACAACAGAATGATAGAAAGAAAGTAGAAATAGTAACTAAATGTTCTCTTTTCGCTAAAATGTATTTACTATAATATTCACACATTCCATTTGAAGCATTGCGCCTGCTTCAACATGGATGCCTTTGGGATCTGCCAGGCCATCACGCCACCGACTGGAATCTCTGCAACCATAATGGCATGGGTTCGGCTCTACAGTTCCTGCCACCTCCTAACGCCCAGGTAATCCTGCTACTACGAGCTGTTGGATCCCAACTTACAACCATTTCAGAGGAGCGCACTGCCGCGCCTCTTGAACTAAGTTTACGGGAGGTCTATGGAATGGCAGAATGGAGCAAGCAACATCTTCTACCTCAAGAGTGGTCGCGCACCGTGTGTGCATGATTGCAACCAAGAGCAAGAGTCAAGCACTAAGACTGGGTCATTGTGCGGCCTGCCGTGCACCTAGGCGACAGCCAGCTTTACCAGCATTCAAGACAGGAAAGCACACCTCAAAAAGTTTTGTACAGAGAAAGCAACACATAGCTGAGGGCCAAATTAAAGTGTGAAACGTCAGTTCTGATTGTAACGCGTGATTTAAACTAAGGAAACCGAGTGTATATATTCCAAGACATCCTGTATTGTGAAAAGAGAGCTTCGTTGTCATTATTTTATGCTGTGTTTGACTATATATACTGCCAAATTATCGCCAAATGAATATTTTCGGTAGCAGACTGGATTCATCTACCAATGCCGTGTAAACAAAGAAACTTTGGGCTTGACCCACTATATCTTTTGCCGTTATTAATACCATATTGTTAGGACAGTTTGTTTCTGCCAAATTTAACTTTAACGCTAGAATCTTTTCATCTAACCTTACGAACTTAAGAAATCTATATAATGAATAATAATGTTGTTTTTGGGTTTCTCCTGTAATGAATTGACTTTAAATTTTACTTTAGATTTTTACGATTTATTTTTAATATTTGAATATTGAAATGCTTTTGTGTATTGTTGTTTCTGGACTTATACTATTCTATATTTTGCTAGGCGTTATTGATGCTATTGGGCTTCTCCAATTGTACAAGGTGTGGCTACTAAATAACCAGACTAATTTTTTTCCCAATTATCTGAGGTCTCAGCAACAACCAGTAGGGTCAGATAGTGATCTATGTTCTTTTCTCCCTCTACCTTCCAAATTTCAAGGTTGTGCGACCAACAGTTCAACTGTAGCCTTTGTTCAAAGTTGACGGTGGACCTGAGCTCTGTCGGAATTATGTTGAGTGTAAAAGGTGAGCAGTGTGTCAACGTGAAATTTCTTGTAAAACTTGGGAAATCCACTACAGAAATGTACAATTTGTTAAAGGAAATTTATGGTGATCAGTGTTTATCTTGTACTCATGTGTTCAATTGGTTTAAAAAAATTCAAGGCAGGGAGGAAAGAGATCAAAGACGATCCGCGCCCTGGCCGTCCTCGCACATCAAAAACAGATGTTAATATTGATAAAGTGAGTGAAATTGTCCAAAAAAATCGATGCTTGAGCATTCGAGCAATCGCTGACTTAGGTAATATCGATAAGGAAACTGTTCCACCAATTTTACATGAAAATTTACACACAAAAAAAGTTTGCTCTAAAATAGTGCCAAAACTGCTCACTCATGAGCAAAAGTAAACTCGAATGAACATTTGTGCTGACATCTTTCATAACATCGAAAATAATCCAAACTTTTTAGAAAATGTGTTTTTTTCAATTCGACCCTGTAACTATAAGCGCCAATCCATGCATTGGAAGAGTCCCAGTTCACCAAGACAAAAGAAAGCACAGATGAGCAAGTCCAAATTCAAAGCAATGATGATAGTTTTTTTTTATATCCGAGGGATTGTTCACATTGATTTGGTACCTGAAGGTCATACTGTTAACCAGGTTTACTATAGGGAGGTTTTGACAACCCTTCGTGAACGCATAAGAAGAAGAAAACCTGAAATGTGGAAGGACGGCTCATGGATTCTTCATCAGGACAACAGACCAACACATAAAACGCTGTCAATCCAAAGGTTTTTGGCGCAGCACAAGATTCCCGTGTTGGAGCATCCAGCTTACTCACCTGATCTAGCCCCATGTGACTTTTCTCTGTTCCCGAAGATCAAGTTTTCACTAAAAGGAACCTGTTTCAAGTCTGATGATGCTGTGAAGGAAAAAGCAACGAAGCTCATGAACAGACTCTCAGAAAAGGATCTGAAACATTGCTTCAAACAGTGGAAGATTTATGTGGTGAGGTGTAGGGTTCGGGGAGGGGAATACATTTCCATTGAGTAATTTTGTAAATACAATTTTTTAGAGCATCAGTCCAGTTATTTAATAGCCAAACCTCATATGTTTTGTTTAGGTATTATTAATGTTTCTTGGCCTTCTCTTGTCTGATGTTTGCAAGTTAGTATTAATAATTTTGAGCTTCTCTCATAATAAATATATTAATTTTAGGCTTAACTTTGTAATTATGAAAGTGGGTTTGTGTATTGTTGTTTTTGGGACGTCTCCCTGTAAATATCTTGCTTGGTGTTGTTTATTTAAGTGTGTCTCTCTTTAATGATTAGTAAATATTTGATCATGTTGTTGGGCATTTCTTTGGTTATCTTTTGCAGTCAAATCAATGACACACCTGTATTTTTTCAATCTAAAATATTTGTTTTGTTTGGAGAATGAATTATTTTAATGATGATATTATTACTTTGCATTAGAATTTGTGATATCCTCCCTTTGTATTATTTGTAACCGACTCTGGGTTAGGTTCGTAGTTACACATTAAGTGTCAAATTAATGGTTTGGGGTCTAGTTGTTAAGTTTTTCCTAGGATTAGGTTGGAGCTAAGTCACCAATAAGCAAAAGAAGAGCTCTAAAACATATTCCAATTCAAAATTTTGAAAGACAAAAGAAACTTAAAAAAAAATATCTTTAATTCAATATTTTCTCAAATATCTTTAAGAATTCAAGAATTCCAAGATTTGAGGATCCCATCCTCTTCACCTAAAATAAAAACACTTAACTATCCAGCTAAATACACAACCACTTTGTGGTGTAAAAATAAATAAAAAATAAAAACAAGAGGATAGAAAGTCTGTGTATATTCTGTCGTATGTGAAAGCCAACTCTACCAATGAGCACTCCACATGTTGTAACTAAAATAAACTATGAAGGGGAGGAGTACCACTTGCCAAAGCCTAGATGCACTTTAACATCTGTGAAAATAAGATATAACTTTAAGCATAGCGAGGTATTCCCAGCATACAGAAGAGGACTGCAGCCAAAACCACCCCTCTGAGAGGAAGTAAGAACAAGGTAAAAACTTGTGATAGTATTATGAAAGGTGCATACTTATGGTTAACAGAGATGTGGTCTGATACACATTTCTGCTAGCATTGGAATATCATAGGACAGGTATGATGGGTAGTGTTTTTATTTATATCAGCATGTGCCATAGATACACCTTTTCTGTCACTACCGCCTCCATCCACCTATCTCTTTCCACTTGTTTTCTGATTAAGATTGCTTGTTTCTTTAGCCTTAAGGGATAAATCAAAGCACTTTTAGTTGGGAAAGTTTTCACGTATATTTGTCAAAATTTTGGTGTAGACGCCTCCTCCTTGTGACCCCTCTCCCACTGTCAGTGTGACTTTTGTAATCTTACTTGTTAAATGTCAAAGAGTAAATGCTGTAGAGAAGGGTTAGTTAACCTTTAAGAGCAATTAAAATAAAGTATGAATGGGACCCTAGAATCCTTGAATCCCTCAAATCCTTAAGGATATTCAAGCATTTGAGACTGAAATCCTATGATATATATATATTTATTTTCAATTTTTCAATTGAACTTTGTTTTAGAGCTCTAATACTGCTTAATTGTGGCTAAGAGCTAGATGATATAACTAAAGGATGAACTTAACAACCAGGCCCAGTAATTTAAGACTTACCTGAATGTTTGAATGTTATAATTAATGGATTATAAGAAAGGATGTTAACATTTAATTACCGTTTCTACTTTTATTATTCTTATTATATTTATATTTCCTCTTTGTTCATAATTTTTAACAATATTTGGATTTAAATTTGAAATTTGGGATTCAAATATGGATATTAAAATTCGTAAAATAGTGGATTCGACCCAACTCTAAAATAAAGGCAATCTAAATTGATGTGTTGATTGAGAATTATAGTATGAAGAATTGTATTTGTGTGGACAATTTGGATACATGCGCTACATGCCTTACATGCACTGATGCCTCACCAGAGTTAGAAAGAATGGTCAGGATAGTTCTGGAAATATTATATATAATGAAGATTTCAAAAAGAGATTAATATTACATACCGTAATAATTGAAATTACCAGTACAAAAATTATGCCCTAATCAGCAAGCTATAAATGTCTACTAATTCATTATGGCCATAATTAGAGTAAAGACTAAATAGAAACAAGAATACTTTTTTTGGAACCAAAGTACTTATTCATGCTCAATTATGAGCATCATGAAATTTAGTGAGGCCTACTAAAGTAAATATTCAACTTATTTTAAGAACTATACACACCCAAAAATAAACACTACTATAGTTACACACAAGCAAAATGAGTTAAGAGATCCAAAATTTGTCTTTTTATTGATATAATTTATTTATTTTCCCACTTTCGTTATATGGAGTAAGATTCGACCCTATGGATGTAAAACATTATATGCAAATATATTGAACTTTAGCAAGTTGTTTAGTTTTGTTATTCATGACTCTTATATAAAATTAATACTAAAATATTCATAAAATGAGCCCTTCTTCTATACTATAGCGTGCACAGAAATAAGTTGATTATGTTTTATTTAATTTTATATTTGAGAAAAATTTATATCGCTTGATTTAATCATAATATTTCTAACCATAATTTGCTTATATGCAAATAAAAAAATATTTTTATTAATGTACTTAATACCAACGCATACTAAATTATTTAATTCCTTGTTCGTTTTACTTTTAAATAATCATTATAGTAGTGGTTAATGTTTTGTTTGTGTGAGGAAGAAAGATGGCAAACATCGGAATGTAAAAGAGCAAGGGGTTAAAAATGGTATTTAAAAAATATGAAATGCATTGAATGCTGTCTTAACCAAATAAATTCACAATGAAAAACTGTACTGAATTTTAGAATTTTAAACTAAAATTTTGTTCAACTTGAGAAAACATGCAAAAATTAACAGCTTGGTATGTATCCAATTGACGGCCAAGTAATTTAAATTACTATCAATATATGTAGCATGAACAATTTAAAATTATTTGAATTTAATTCTACTGAGTATCAAACGTTATCAATAAGAGAACTTTGAGCTAAATTTTGTACAAAATTGGGAAAGATAACCAACCCACTTACCTGGGTAACGCTGGGCTATAAACTATCAAGACACACCAATAATAAGCACAATTGGTAATAAATAAATTATAGAATATTAGGAAAATCGTAGAGAACAAATAAAAGCAAAAACACTAACACATATATTGATATGTGTGTAAATATGTTTTAATGTTTGTACTTTTATTTGTGCTTTACCAATTTCCTAATATTCAATCATTTTATTTATTAGCAATTGTTTTTGCTCAATGCACTTTATTTCATACAATAATATGTACAAACACTAAAAAACTAAAAACTTAAAAAACTACCTAACACAAGGAGCTTTTTTTACTCCCTCCTATTTCTAACCATAGCAGAGCGGCCAATAATTATTAAAGTAGTTAAAAAACTAAAAACATAATTTCATTTTTTGCTTATAATTTTAATGCAATAAATGGAACAAATTATTCACAGATTTTGGCTATATACTTTAATCTTACAAAATGTCAGATTTCACTAACAACCATGACAGTATTATATCGTTTATTAAAATTATAAATTTTCAGTTATCATTTTATTTTGAAACTGTGTTAACAAGGGGGGAAAAATGATATTTCTCTACAAATTGCATTCAATGAACATAAACTAAAACACGCATACTACGTAAACATTCACAGGCATGATCCATTCCCAATTATGACAATGTTTCATACAGCAATATGTTATTGATAATCATTAACTATACAACCTATTATCATGGAAAAAGAATGTAAGGCTGCAACATAGCTTAAAATATGACAGTACCATATTAGTAAACATTAAATTATATGTATATCATTAGTCACCATGAATCTCATTATCATGAAAATGCTGAAACAGCATAACTATTGTGACATTACCTACTATATGGGACGTGTATGAAGACGAAACTTAGGAAAAGTATGTTTCTACACTAAGGAGAAAAGAGGTAGGAGGAATTACTCAGTGCCAAGGTACTTGATTGGGGTTGCTAATGGTGCCCAGCTTGTAATACCTGGCTGTGGAGGTTTGGTTGAGTCCAGCTACCACACTAGAAGGTGTTTGTATAGCAGGTGTCGCTGTGTCCCCTTGTGCTTGTGTTCCATCCCCCTTAAGCACCGACACACATTTCCAGTGTTTCAGGTAGTTGGCTGGAATAGCAAGAAACACTTGTTTTCAGCAAACGCTTGACATCCTTAGGACCGCCTTAAATCTAGTGACTATCAAACCCACTCAAAATCATCATCATCAATATCAATTAACTGTTTCCTGCTTGTGTGGCCAGGCCAGTTTAGTAAAATGCCTCCAGCTTCCTCTAGCCTTCCACCATTCTTCCTCTTTTTTCATCGCTTCCATTTTTCTCTTCTCACACACTTTCTGTTATCTACTCCTCCCATTTCTATCTCCCTCCACAAGGGATAGTAATAATAATACCATGGTAATTTAAATAATTAAGAAGTGGGAAGTGTAAAAGTGTAAGAAGAAATGGATAGAGAAGTGTATATGTTCCTATCTAGGCCTAACCTAACCAACCTTTTAGGTTGTCTTCCTTCACTATCACTTACTTTAAATTATTGTACAATGTTTTTAGACTGTCTTATTATACATGGTAATTTAAAAGATCTTTTTCTTTTCATAGCAGTCAATTTAATCTTAAAATTGGTTTCATTAAATTTTAATGAATAACCAGATTTCACTTAAATGGTTACATTTTAAAATGATATAGGCCTAAGCTTGCTTATTGAACTCAAGCACGATTCGACTTGACTAATAGGAGTTTTATGAAACACTCATTCAAGCTCAACTTAAGTGATAAAGATTAAGCTTACAAACTCAAGAACAATATTATACTCAATAATAATGGTTAAAATAATGAATAACTGCCAGTTTTTAAACCTTAATTTGGTACATATAGAAGTGGTGTACAAGTGTTTTAAAATTTGGTTATGAGGGCTAACAGCCCTTAAGAGACCATTTCATTTTAATTCCATTTATTTTAGGTAGGCCTATTCAGCGTGCAATTTCAGCACATGACTTATAAACTATCTTAAATCTAGAACAGACAACATCCAGCCCTTGGCAGTTAATTCATCACTGTGAAAGGGGAGACCCATATTTAACCAATGATAAATTTTTCGGCCACACCCAAAATCAAATTTGTGACCCTTAACTTGGCAGACAGACACACTACCGACTGAGCTACTGTGTCAGACTTTAAGAGACTAAAAAATGTTTATGGTATTCATCTAAAAATTGATTGTTGTGAAAAAGAGTATTAAAAAAACTTATGGAAAGGAATGTTTGAATTTTAAGTTTATGTATAAAAAGTCATGATTTAGACATAGTACCAATGCTCATTTTGTATCTCAAGAAATAAAATATGGAAATAAACCAATAGCTCTATTAAGATTATTATGACTATATTGAAGCCTTGCAACTACAGTATTTGAATCTGTGTTATTGCCTCAAGTATGGCACTGCAGAATTCCTTCTGGTTTACCATGATTTGATTTTATATTTAATGTACTCTAAAAAGTCTTTTCACTCAAAAGGAATAAAACGTAATTACAGAATTTCAGTAGAAACAAATAATTTAATACAAAACATTTACCCATCAAATTAAAGTAGATATTTAGACACCTGCAACAGTGGCTATGGGTTCTAAGACATAGGACTCGCATTGTATTTGTTCGTCAACGGTAAGGTCAGGGGTTTTGAAAACTTCTCAGCTGCATTGAGGGCAGTTTCATGCGTTTAAATTACCAATTTGGTTTTCCTAGACATTATTCTCAATAATATAGTACTTCCTCTTAAGTCTAAATTAAAGTCCAATTTTCATATTAAAAGGGATAGAAAAATTTATCAGATCTTTTTTCACTTAATCGTATGTCAAATCATGTGATCTGCAGCTATGACTAATGAATGATAAACAATATCTATACAATCATATAACATACATAACATTAATAATAGTAAAATGTAATCAATATTGACCATGGGAAAATGTATTTGTATTTTATAAACATTTCTTTCAAGCAAAATCCTACCCTTGTATTGAGCCATTAATAACTCCTATGTTACATATACTAATTTTATAAACTATATTTGACTATAAAGAGTATAAATTAAATGGTTAAGATGCAGCAGTTGAAAATATCTAAAAGTTATGTCAGCCACAAGGGTGTAGGGAGAATTTAATTTGGGGGGAGGGGGGATTAAAAATCATAAGTTAAAGACATGATGATTAAAACTTACTATTATTACTAATCTCCTCCACTAGTTAATGTTAGAAAATTGGATGCTATTAGAAAATATTTGTAGTAGTCCTCACTAGGATATTTTAAAAAAATTTGGATGCCCCTAAAAGCTGTTTAATGTGTCCCTTGTCAGATTTTTTTTTTAAATTATATACCTCTGGTCGAAGTGCATGCTCTGATGCTCCCTGAAGGGGAGCACGAGAGCATGTTCCAACACGTACCGACCAATTGGTCAGGTTCGCAAAAATTTAAAAACGGGTTGTCGCGTTTCGCAAAGTTCTAAAACAATGAAACAGATATTACATATTACTAGTAACATTGGGGAGGGGGGGTAAGAAATTTGAAAAACCAAATAAGGGTTTTTTAGAGTTACGTGCGGAGACACTACTCTATGGGGGGCTGGTGAGAGCCTCCCAAACCACTGTTGTCACATCTCGCTTATCCGAGCAGGGCTTTGGGACATCGATGGCACCCACCAAGGTCGATGACGTAGTTCCCAAGCCCCTGGGTAAGAGGATTGGTGGCACCGGGAAGTCTAGCGTAGAAAGACTGTGCCAGTCCCCGGAAGTGGTCCTTGATAGTAGGCATATCCAGGTCGTGATGTAGAGTCTCATTCCGGACATACCATGGTGCACCCACAATGATCCTCAGACACACACTCTGGAATGCCTGCATCCTCCTCATATACGTGTCCGCCAGGTGGCCCCAAGCGGGACACGCATAGTCGAGGATCGGTCTGAGCAGCTGCTTGTACAGCGTCAGACCGTTCCTTGTAGACAGGGCGCTACGCCTGTTGAGCAGTGGGCCTAGGATTCCCAGCCTTTGCCTCGCTTTGTTTAGTCTCTCGTTGCAGTGTAGTCTCCAGGTCAGTTTGGTGTCCAGCGTAAGTCCAAGGTACTTAGCACTGTCCGCCCATCTGATCTGTTCTCCGAACAGCCGGAGTGGAGCCGGCCTGTAGTACTTTCTTTTCCATGTGAAGAGCACTGCGGTGCTCTTCTCCACGTTAATACTCGTTCTCCAGGTAGTCAGCCACCCCTCCAACTGCGTCAGGTGCGTCTGGAGTCGCCTCTCCACCAGCTGCCCTCGCCACGACTCCGCTACTAGAGCCGTGTCGTCCGCATACAGTGCCAACTCGGTGCCTGTGGATTTTGGAATATCATTCACATACAGACTGAAGAGCACAGGGCCCACCATGGAACCCTGCGGCACTCCAGCCCGGATGCTTCTGACTTGGGATGTGGCGTTCCCAAAGGTAGTGGAGAAGGTGCGGTGGGAAAGATAAGATTGAACAACCTTAACTAGGTAGAAGGGCAGATTCAGGGAGAGGAGTTTGAAAAGGAGACCTTCGTGCCAAACGCGGTCGAAGGCCTTTGCCACGTCTAGAAAGACAGCACCAGTCAGCCTGTTGATGTTGAAGTTCCTCGTGACCTGCTCCACGAGCCGGACAAGTTGGTGGGACGTAGCGTGTCCCGCCCGAAAGCCGAACTGCTCATCCACCAAGATGCCCGCCTCGCGAACATGTCGGGTCAGTCTCGTCAGTAGTAGTCTCTCGAACAACTTGCCCAGACAGTCGAGCAAGCTGATCGGTCGGTAGGACGAAGCTAGGGCCGGGTCCTTACCCGGTTTATGAAAGCAGAGGACGTTGGCGTGCTTCCAGAGCTTGGGGAAGTGACTCAGGAACAGGACGGCGTTGAATAACTCAACGAGGAAGACAATCGCCTCCAAGGGCAGCTTTCTGAGGACCGCGTTACTGATACCGTCGGGTCCGGGGGCCTTGTTTAATCTTAGAGCGGCTATCGCCCGTGACATTTCTGTCACCTCCGTGGGTTCAGGTTCATCCAAGGGTCTGTACGAGACCGCACCGATGACCTGAGCCACGTGCGCAACGTGCACCGGGTCTGACGGGTTGTCAGTCGGTACAAATTGCGCCTCTAAGTGCTCAGCGAGAGCATCGGCCTTCTCCTTGTCGGAGTTGGCCACCCCGTTGCGACCCACAATAGGCGGCCTTGGTGCGGGGACCCGCATCAAGTTCCTCGTCATTTGCCACAGGGACCTGTCCTGCACGCACAGGCTCTCAATCTTGTCCTCCCAGACACTGTTCCGGTATTCTCGGACCATCTCCCGAACCGCATGGACTTTGCGGCTCCAGTTGGCCTTGTCTACCGGGTCCCTCGAGACTTGCCAAGCCTTCCTCAGCCGATTTTTCTCCCGGACGTGCCTGAGGATAGAATCGGGCAAAGAAGCCTGTGGCGCCCTCTTAGGACGGTGCCTAGGCGTCGAAGCTTCGAGCGACCCCTTGATGGCGGAAGCTATGAGCTCCGCACCATGATCGATTTCCGCCGCTGTTCGAAAGGTAGGGGTGGGTCCCAACCTCTCTCTCAACACATTTGCAAACCTGTCCCAGTCAGTGCGCTTTAGGTTGGGTTTTTCGGGGGGGTCTATGAAGGACACCGCGCGTCCCAGGTTCACAAGAACGGGGTTGTGATCCGAGTCTAGCTCAGCTAGAGACTTCAACACTAACCGCCTTCTGATCCCTCTGGAGACAACGAAGTCTAGGACGTCCGGGAGAATGCCGGGATTGTAAGGAAAATGGGTAGGGGTGGGGGGGCCGGAAGCCACCAGGCCATGTAGATCTATGGCGTCGCGGAGCAATCCGCCGCGAGCGCACATAATCCTAGAGCCCCATGAAGGGTGCTTAGCGTTGAAGTCACCACCGATTAAAACAGGCGTGGTACCTCGAATCAGCACCTCCATGTCAGCCCCCGTAGCCCGGTCGAACCGGCGGTCTGGAGGGAAGTAGATGGAAATGATGCGCACTGGACCGGTTGAAGTCGCCAGTTGGATAGCCGATGCTTCCATGTGTTGGAGGGGAGGAAGTGAGATGACGTGATGGTCAAGGCCCCTTCGGACCAGAATCGCCGTCCCGGCGCCTCCCACATCCCCCGCTCGGTCACTAAGATGGCAGATAAACTCTGCTAACGAGAACCTCATTGCGGAGCGCAAGTGGGTTTCTCCCATCAGCATTACATCAATATACCTCTAGAAGCTATATGAAGTAGTCTTCAAACAAGAAATTTTTAAAATTAGGTGCCCTTAGAAATTATTGGAATAGTCCTCACCTGGATTTTAATCATTTATAGTGATATTCATTCACCTGACATTTTTTTAAATGAAAACTAAATGTCTCTAGAAGCTATTTGGAGGGATCTGGCAAATATTTTAAAAGTGAATGCCTTCGTAATCTTCGGAAAATTTTAAAGGGTGGGTGGAGGGAGTTTGAAACTCATAAACACCCTTCACCCTTCTCCATGCCCATATTGGCCAAGATTAAATATTGAGCACAGTTCATTTGAAATCTCCTCCAACCACTAACTCCAAGTTTCCAGATCAACTCTAATGTATTCATATGAGCTCTGATAGACCATATGTTGAGCTTCTCTCACGTTTGGCAGTCAAAACTTTCACAACAAACAATTTGTTTTTGAATATATTTTTCTTTTAACTGTTTTAACATTAATCAAACACTAACACTAACTTATGAAAATAATTGGTTGGATGTTTCTTTTTTTTGTGGAAGCGGCATCTTCGGTTCACTTGTAAATGTTTTAAAAACTGAAGCTTCTAAAAGGATGAATTCTCTTCACAAATTATTATTCTGAACCAGACAAAATGAAGGATGTTGATGATGTCATACAGTGTTCAGTTGTGTTTATGCGCATTTGTTTACACTATAAAAAGTTTTATTATAAAACTAATATATTGTTTGGCTCTTTCACCAAGTTGTAAAACCAGATTTACTTATTTTGCTGCCCAGTTATAAGATACAAATGTGAATATAATAATTTTTACTTATTATTACATGCACCACAATTTATATTGTTGCTACAACCATGAAACAAATTAACATAATAATTTTATTAATATCCAATACCTTAGCTCAGTCGGTAGGATGTCTGTCTACAGAGCTAAGGGCAGTGCGGGTTAAGAAGTCCCCGGCTCCTGAACCATTCTTAATGGTCTTGTGCAACTTCAAAAATTCCATTTTATGCCCTTATTTAGGTTTTTTTAAAATATATATACAGCGAACTTAATAATCTCCTAGAGTCTTAGAAAAGTTTTCAATCACAATGTTAGTTTTTAGTTGATTGCAACACTTCAAATGCTATGGAATAAATTTTGCTTAATAAATAATAATAATAATATTTAGCACCATGTCTTACTACCCATTCGGCTTATACGCTTTAAGTACTAATTACTTTAATGGATTAGGACTTGGGAAAGTTGAATTACAGGAAGTGAACCCGCATTTGCGTGGAGGGAGAGTGGAAAACCATTTAGAAAAAACCACCCCCAGTTCACCCGACCGAGATTAGAACCTTGATCCCCCATCCTCAGCAGTCGAGCTTCAACACGACAAGCACGTTAGCCAACTACACCACAGAGGCTTAATAAATGTTTTAAGATTTTACAGTGAGGGTCTTGATGAATCTTTAAAAGTAGAAATGTCACAGTCCTATCAAGAGTGTTGATGTAGTTAGTTGCCAAGACATTGCCATAAGTTTGATAAAAATTTGATTCATATTTTTCCAAATGTAATTACTGCTTTTAAGTAATTCTAACCTGCCTCGGTGGCGTAGTTGGCTAACGCGCTTGTCGTGTTGAAGCTCGACTGCTGAGGACGGGGAGATCGAGGTTCGAATCTCGGTCGGGTGAACTGGGGGTGGTTTTTCTTAAATGGTTTTCTACTCTCCCTCCACGCAAATGCGGGTTCACTTCCTCTAATTCAACCTTCCCAATTCCTAATCCATTAGAGTAATTAGTACTTAAAGCGTATAACCCGAACGGGTAGTAAGGCGCGGTGCTAAATATTATTATTATTATTATTAAGTAATTCTAATTGGTAATTCCTCTTACCAACTGTGAAGCAGAGTTCTCTTTTTCAAAACTCATCTTAACTAAAATAAATCACGGTCAACAATGCTTGAACCAAGACTTAATGGTCTTGCTATCATGTCATTAGAACATGATATTACAAGACAGTTGTCATTTGACAATGTTGTGCAAACATTCGCAAATATTAAGACAAGTAAAAATACATTTTAAACTGACATTTCTACTTTTAGCTTATGTTTAATTTTGTACATTTTTGTTTGATTGTAACTATAATATTGATTTAAATTCTGTGTTTTGCTAAGATTTAAAACTTTAAATATACTCAAAATATGATATTCCAATGCTTCTTTTTATTTACATTTTTAACTGCATGTTCTATAAAGCCTTGGACATCTTACGTGGCATAAGGAGATAGGGCCCCAAATTCTTCAATATCCCCAGGGCTTCCAAGTTACTTAAACCGGTACTGACTAAGGGTTCCGGGTTCAATTCCCAGAATGGTTGAAAAATTTATCATTGGTGAAATGTGGGTTTATCCTTTCAAAGTGATGAATTAACGGCCGGGGACTAGATGTTGTGTCTGTCCTAGTCTTAAGTTTGTTTATAAGGCCTGGCAAGCTGGCAGTGAAATATATATGACTTAAATGAAAAATTTCCACAGGCTGTCAGTTACCAACGCCTTAATTCTTTAATTGACTCTACTAACTACAACTGGTAGTATTCTAAATGGGAGAAACTGACCTTTCCATAGTCTCACACAGCCATCATCCCCCGAGGAGGCAAGGATGGTTCCTGTGATGTTCCAGCACACCCTCCAAACAATGCTGTAATGGTCATCAAACTGAGCTGTCATTTGTATGTCCAGCTTCATTAGACCACTCTGCGCGTTGGAGCTATCTCTGGCATAAAACACAAACTAATAATAGTCCAATTTTCACAGAAAGAACATTATCCGACAAGTTAAAATGATCTACTTTCCTGTGTTGATACTGTCAAGTCATGTTATCTGCAACTATCATGTTTGATAGATATTATCAATACCTATAAAATAATACAATGAATAAATAAAAATATTATCTATGTTGATGGAAAAAGTTTGTATTTTCCAAAAGTTTCTTCCCACTAGAGTCCTGCTATAAATTAAGAAAGTGCTAAGAAGAGCTGTAACCGGCAATCACAAACTACTTTAATATATTTATACGTCTTGCCATGTGATCAAATGCTGTAACTTTTGATAGTTGGTATGAATTCCAGAGAAGGGACACTTTAATCCTCTAACCCTATGTGTTATGTTTGCATTTTGTTATTTCTTTAACTATAAAATAAACAATACATAATTGGATATAAATAATATTCTCTCTCTCCCGTTCTCTGGACTCATTTTTATATATATATATACACACACAACATTTAACAACTACTCTAGTGATGAGTATGACTTGACTACTCTAGTCATGTGTTCACTTTCTTTAGACTAGGTATTTATTTATATATTAACATTTTATAATATAAAACTTCCCCCCCCCCCCCC
>CABFOW010001992.1:5962-35050 GCA_902141385.1 Timema californicum
AGCTACACAACAGTTTAAATGTATTTAGACTCACTCCAGTGGCCGAATGGTTTAAGGAGTCAGGTTGTCACACTAGCCTGCTGAAAACGGGGGGAGGGGAGGGGGGGGGGAGATCATGGTTTTAATCTCGGTCAGTTCTACTGAGGACGTTTTTTCCCTAAATGGAATGGTTAACCACTCTCCTTACACACAAATGCAGGTAAATTACTTTTAACGTGCTTTTTTATTCATCGGTAGCCCATTAGAGTAATTATCATAAAAGCTTATAGCCTGAACAGATAGTAAGACGTGAGACGTAATTATATATATATATATATGAAACTAGTTTTCCACTCTACCTCCATGCAAGTGCGAGTGCACTTCCTTTAAGAATAACCTACCTAGTCCCTAAAACCATTAGCGTAATTAGTACATAAGCGTATATCCCGAACGGGTAGTAAAACTTAGCGGAATTTGATAACTTTTCTTTCAATTTAGAAAGTTTTTGTTCAAATGCAATTTATGCTCATGTAGGGTTGCCACTATTTTTTAATACAAAAAAATTCCCTGTGTTTTCAAGAAGAAATCTCAATATTTACAAACACAGTACTAGAGATCAATGATTTATTTTATTTAAATTACAATTATGAAGGGTAACTTGGAGGTCTAGGGGTAAGGTGTCGGACTTATGTGCTGAGGGTCCGGGGTTCAATCCTCGGTCCGGAACATATTTATCTGCTTGCCAAACCATTCCATCACCTCTGACAAGACGCGTATTAATCACAACTTGTGAATGTGTGGAATGAAAGGCCTTCACCGTGGTTCGGATTCCACGTTAAACTGTAAGTCCTCAATTTCATCTCATAGTCATCCTAACATTACATATTAGCGTAAGTGCGCACAACCCGAACGGGTAGTAAGACCGGGTGCTAATAATAATAATAATATTATGAAGTCATGTAATTGATGTTTTAGAACAGGATGGTTTGATTTTGAGGGGGGAAATTTATGCAGTTTGTTACACAGCAAAATGTTTAAGAGAAAAAAAGCCTTCTCTCAGCATTTTCACACCCCTCTTAGTAAAATAAGGGGGTTTGGGAGGATGAATGGGGGATACTGTAGTTTCCGATATAGCCAACAGTACGAGTAAAGTGTCTTTTATATGAGGTTGGTGGCTAGGGGTGAAATAGAATTATCTCGTCACTTGCAGCTTCTCCGGTCCAAAACGTGCAAGGGTAGGTGGATAGTTACAGGTGCAATTTATAGCCCATAAGGGGGCACCTAACCCCTTGTTCCCTTATATTTCCCGCTCACCCTTTCGCTCCACCCGCGGCTCTTTGTCATCAACCCCACCACTCCTCTAGCCACATTTCAACGTAGTATGGCGAAACACATTAACTCCACAATAGCAGATGTTGAGGTATTAAAAAAGACGGACATAAACGACATTAAATATCAAACATAATCACTAAAAATGTGTTTAATACTTTAAAAACTGAGCAAAATAATCAGGGAATGGTTACTTCATGCGCCAAACAAACGTTTTCGGAAATCACGAGTAGTTTATAAATTTTTAATAACTTTAATCGCGACACTAAACATAGATTATTATGGGTCGATAAATATTGGAAAAGAGTTTGATATAAAAAATTATTCTCGATAAATAGATTGAATATATATATATTTTTTTAATTTAACTACTAAAAAGATAATAAAACAAAGGAAAGCATCGAACTAATAATTGTAAAAAATCATAATCAAGGTTTATGCATCTATCTAATATATTAAAAACAAAACAAAAAAACAAGGTTTATACATATCATACATAATCCCCATAGCATGTAAGTTAAGTTTCAGCTACTAACTTTCTAATTCAGATATAAAAAAACTTCTATAACTATTAAAAATTTACCAAAACTACTTTTTGTATGTTTTCATGCATCAAGTCATGTAATATGCAGGCAGATGTTACGTTCGATAGATAATATCAATACCTAAAAAATAACACTATTAATATAGTAAAATAATATCAAAATTTACCCCAAATAAATGTGCTTGTATTTTCTAAAAGTTTCTTCCTAACAAAATCCCACAAATGATCTGATCTTAAAAATATGGATTTGACGTGCATATTATGTTATCTCATATAAATATATAGATTACCTAAGTATTAAGAAAAAATATTCCCATGTTTTTTTCGATATACACATGCGAATCTCGGTCGGGGGAACTGGGGGGAGGGGGGTTCCTAAATTGTTTTCCACTCTGCCTCCACGCAAATGCGGGTTCACTTCCTCTAATTCAACCTTCCTAATTCCTAATCCATTAGCGTAATTAGTACTTAAATCGTATAACCCGAACGGGTAGTAAGACGCGGTGCTAAATAATAATAATATTAATAATAATATACATATGTATATACAGGATGTACCATAACATGCCCACTTCATCATTGGACGGTAGGGACAAAAACAATTATGTAAGAAAGTCATGTGTCCCATTTGTCCACCTTTGGCCTGGATATAAACCTGAAGTCATCGTGGCGTAGAATAAGGCACGCTTTCATAAATATACTCGATTCAGGGTAGGAATTACTCTCTGAAAGGTCTTTTTTACTACCAATATCCTATCATATAATAGATTTCTGGTAAGGAAAATGGCCTTTTAGAAAACAATTCCTACGCTGAACAGACTTTTAACATTGAGTTGGAATGTTTACATTAAGGCTGAAGGGGGACATTTTGAGCTCTTCCTATAGTGTTAAACAGTCCTTTAATATCTGTCAAGAGTGTCCTCTAATTTAATGACAACTTTTTCTCTCAATTTAAAAAGTTTGTCGCCGCTATAATCATGACATATTCAACAAGTGTTGATATCACACACAGGAAGAAAATTAAACTATATGTTTCTAATGGAGCAATATTTTATTTATTTTGGAGAAAAAATTATTTGCTATAAAAACTGCACAAACTCTGACCATTTCTCACGTCACCTACACTCCCACCTTAAGGTCATTCGACAATACAAATTACCAACATTACATGAGGGTGTAACATTTTTACATAGATGGAGGTAGGGGAACTATCATGGACAGAAACGATAGCATGTAGCAATGTATCAGCCCATTCCAGCAAAACACATATTGATAAGGAAGCTGACGTACACTTTACCTGGGTGTGTCATTAGATGTCTACCTAGGCCTTGCAAATGTTCCGTTAGTCCATATTGTCTCGACAATCGGTAGTTAAAACTAGACATTTTAAATATATACTTTCAATTATCAATTCAAAAAAACTAACGAGTAAAGTTAGGTTTAAAAAATCAAATTCATTCTAAATAACGTCATTAGGTACCACAAAGCGAGATAAAATCAAATATTTAGGATATAAAAAGAACAGTATTTATGTATAGTTAAAAATGATTTAACTGTACTACTTTTAAACTCCTTGTAAATTAAAAATTATTTTTCTTTAACATAAGCTTATTAAAAATATCTCATTGTGTACGCCTCATAATATAGCCCTTTTTGTCCTCCAGGACAAAGGCAGGTATATAGATCGTAACATTTCTCTCCTAAAAAGGACTAAATGAATGAGTAAAGTAGCCCCATGTCTTCTTTGGTGCTGACTGACAGCTCACAGCTGACAATTGACAGCTTTAAAAAGTTCCCAGACCAAATTACGTATCCCTACGCCGAACTATATGATCTGCAAAAACATGTGTTTATCAGCTGTCACTTCTGACAGTCTAAAATTTAGGTATATATCTAAATGTTGACTGTCAGAAGTCAGCTGTGAGCTGTCAGTCAGCACCAAAGAGGCCATGGGGTTACTGTACAAGACTTAGCATAATATAAACTTGTCAACTGGACTTTTTCAAAGTCAATCATTTAAGTTAAGTTTCCAATAGTCAGAAGGACTTAGAATAGATCGTAACATTTCTCTCCTGAAAAGGAATAACTGAATTAGTACAAGATTTAACATAATCTAAACTTGAGCCAATTAGACTCTTGTTTAACATTAATTTCCAAAGCATAAAGTATTATTATCATGGTAAAAAAATTAAGGCCGAAAATTAATTTTAGTTCTTATAATTTAAAATAAGATGTGTCCAAGATCGATATCCTGCCAAGAATGAAGTGTCCTCCGATCTCCTGGCGGTATTTGATATCTTTTACACAGAGAGGGGTTACATACAAGACAGAAACAAAGAGAAAAGGGGGGTAGTGGTGAAAGGGGAATAGGTGACGAGAAGACCGTAGAAAGCCCTAGAACAGTCATCTAGGCTACGTGGAACCATATAGCGCCGGAAATGTCTTACTTCCCGGCGGCCTTAGTGAACACTCAATGTTGGCCAGGTCAGTTCCCCCGCGCTTTCAGTCTTGATCACACGTTCGCGTAGCTGGTTGTGTGGCGTGGGAGATAGTCATTTGGAATGTACATAGTGAAATGGAGCACGCTGAGTTTAGAACATAATATTATTTAAGCTTTGTAGAGCATTATTTGGAATAATTTAGTGTATTTTTGGAACTAAACGTTGTAGCTATGATAAGACGCTACAATAATTATGAATGTTTAACTATTTTAAACCTCAGCCCCATACATTAATTACTTTACCTTAGCAATGGCACACAAAAAGTATAACATAGCATGTTTGACCCCTCATAGCTTGTGAAATGTGCTGATTGGAAATCAATTAATCATTATTTAATTTATTAGAGGTATTAAAAGTGCACTTTCTGAATCGGCTGATTATTTCAGGACACGATTTATAAAATAACTTAAGCCTAGAATAATACAACAACCACCCCCCTGCCGTTAATTCATCGCTGTGAAAGGGGAAGACACATTTCATCAATGATAAATTTTTCATCCATGCTAGGAATCAACCCGGGACCCTTAGATCAGCGGACAAACGCGCTAGCGACTGAGCTAAGGTATCAGACCTACTACGTAATCAATCTGTCTCTTACTTTAGTTTTCCCATTTATTTTTTCACCATTAAATGTTTTTGTGTTTATGAAGTTAACGACAGCTTTTGTGTCAGCGTATCTTTGAACACAAATTATAATAAAAAAATAACGTCATTATTCTTACAGGCGAGAATTAAAATTAACATAAAACCTTTTACTGACAAAAAAAATAGTTTTTTTTGTTGAGTTAGGAGTTGACGCATTTTTGCTATTCCAGACCATCTGTGCACCCCATTATATCGTTCTTGCTTGGACCGTAAACCAAACCTCACCTGTCAACTGCACCCTCGCTTGGACCAAGAGGACGTTTGAGAGGGTCAGTGAAGAGGGGAACGGGTCAGTTAATTGCTACTAAATTAAGAGGATCCAGCGCATAAAGATAATTAAAGATGTCGGTTCAGACACATTGTGTGATAAAATGATGTGGGGCTACTTTCACTTTAAAAAACAAAACGCAGTCCAACAGCTCTTGATTTAGCAGGCAGTTTAATTTGGCAAATAGGGCAGCGAAGGATTTTTTTTAAATTCAATGACAATCGTTTTATTGGAGATGGAAATTCACGCTTAAAAGAAACTGGGTCGGATCTAAGCTAATGCGTTTTATTATTATTATGATCATTAACTTTTATAATACCGTCGACACAATAAGGTCATTAGGGGCTTAAACTATATTATTATTATTATTATTAATAGTATTATTAGCACCGCGTCTTACTACCCGTTCGGATTATACACACTTACGCTAGCTAATGTGTGATGGTAGGGTGATTGTGAGATGAAATGAAGGACCTACAGTCTAACGTGGAATCCGAACCACGGTGGAGGCCTGGCATTCCTCATTAAACTATATTAAATAAGCATATAAACCAACCGAGCAGTATGACTGGCCGTTACATTATTTTTTAGTAAAATACCCACGGGGGAGAGTAATACTAAATAATTCACCTTTCAAAATCTGCAGATGGAAGTACTAAGATAAAATAACACATAAAAATTCTAAAATGTATACTAGAAAGTTAAAAATAAATCTCAATATGAGACAAAATCCATTTGAGACACTAAGTAAATTATTAGTGAGATATGGTTTGGAGATGATACCTGCTAAATAAACAGTAGGGTGTAGGGCCTACGATACATTAAATAAAACTAAAAAAAAAAAAAAAATTGTTAAAACTAGTCCCAATATAACCCGCCTAGGTGACGTGGTTGGCAAACGCGCTAGTTTTGTATTGAGCTTGACTGGGGAGGACGGGAAGATAGAGATTCAAATCCAGGTCGGGTGAACTTGGGGTAGTTTTTCCTAAATGGGTTTCCACTCTCTTTCCACGAAAATGAGGATTCACTTAATCTAAATTCAACCTTTCTAATTCCTAATCCATTATCGTATAGCCCGAACAGGTAGTAAGACGTGGTGCTAAATAAATAGTCTTAATATGAGATAATATTCAAGTAAGCCCACTCTATAAGAGTGAAACTCTCTTTGAATTTAAAAGATTCGCCTGGCGTGTAAAACGGAGTTTGACATATGACTACATTCGTACTGTCACGGAACAAAAAACGAACGTCTCTATCTATTAATATCAAGAACCAGGCGAGTAAGGGCATACTTGCAACACACTCCCAAAATGTGATACACGCTCAGGGGAGCATCTCAAAGCTCACACACAATGGGGGTCGATCCCCCTTTCCCCCTAATAAAAAGATATGGGTCGGAAAAGTATGCCCGACACGGAATCTTGTCACGACCTCCTTCTTCTAGACTTCAGCATTAATGCGTTTTGATTGAATATAAACACAAGCTTTACACAAATAGTCATGTGGTTATGCTATTTTTACTAGGTTTAATTTTGTTTGAGGTAGAGCAGAATAATATAAAATTTCAGTTTATGGACTTTGAAACATAACTGAACGGAAAACCTAAGAATCGAGTATATTATCATCCAACACATTCTTTTGAAAGGCATACGTTTTAATTAATAGTTTTCAAAAAGTGTGATTTTTAAACAGAGACTATACAAAACTACTTACAAACCAACCTAACCCAGTAAGTGTGCCTGGTAGAACAGTAATGTAAGTCTACGGTAGAGAGGATTCCCCTTCCCCAAATATCATTTTTTTAAGCGGTTGATATTATTAATATTTTACTAAGGTATAGCATTAAAATTATTCTATTGGTATTGATAATGTCTAAAAAGTGACATAGATCATATGACTTGACGTATGAATATACAAAAATGATTCTATAACATCCATATCACTATAACATGTCCCTCACGCGTTAGAGTGGATTGCCAGTGACTGGGAGGGGAGATCGGTGTTCTAAGCCCGATTGGATGTATTAAGGTGGAGTGCTAGTGAGCGTGAGTTTAGGGCAGTATTTTTGCAGTTTTTATATCACAAATATATTTTGGCCAAACTAAATCAAATATTTCTTCTATAGAAACAGAGTTTTGTTTTCTGCACATGCTAATATCAACAGTTGTTGAATATCTGCCATGCTCATGACATATATTCAACAACTGTTGATATTAGCATGTGCAGAAAACAAAACTCTATGTTTCTATAGAAGAAATATTTGATTTATTTTGGCACAAAAAATGTTTGTGATATAAAAACTGCAAAATTAATGCACTAAACTCGCTCTCACTAGTACCCCGCCTTAAGTGTGATTTTCCAATTTCTCTACCACAAATGCGGGCACATTTTTTCTCAAATTCGAACTTATCCATCCCTATGCTATTAAACTAATGTAATGTGTGCGTATAAGCCGACGCGGTGAAAAGACAAACTTTTCTAACTGTAAACAAAGTTTATGTATATCTAAATCGGACCATATATGTTGAATGTGAAATGGTAAGCAAAAATATGAACAAAAGAGTTGGTTCGTTGCTGAACAAAAACATCCAACGGCGTAAAAGAAACTCATTCATTCACTAGAAATGGGGAGAAAAAATAAATGGGGAAGTAGAGGAAGATAATTATCACATAAATAATATACTTGAAAAAAGAGTTTTCGAAAGCTATTCAGAAATAGTTTCTTTGGTTTGAAATAAACTTTATGGATGTAGGAAACAGCAGAAGTGTTAGCCATTATTACAGGATATATATAGCTTTCCAGCTCACAGATTCATTTTCAGGATATTTATTCCAAGACTAGAACTTTCGCGGCAAACAGAATAGATTTTGTGCGTGTGGGTGAAGCGGACGTTCCAAAACATCCTGCACTGATATCTGTTGAAGTAAAAATCATGGAGTCGAAATAGAATCAGAACTGATTGCCAAAATTTTCAGTTATTTTTAAGGAACCAGAAGAATAACCCTAAAAATAAATTGCTTAAGTACAAGAACCGCAATTTTAGTCGATATACTTTAAGGTTCCTAGAGGTTTTGATCGGTTCTTCAAGATTCCAACTTTGTATAGGCTAGCTATTTTTTTAAATTATTGAATTTATCTTCTTCCTTTAACTTAATTTTACTTTGAAATTATAAATTTTCTTTTTTATAAAGATATTTTTATATAAATACTTTTTATTTCTGTATTAAAAAAAGTGTTTCTAACAATGAATTTTAAAATTGTAGAATTACTACTAAACAAAACATTGAAATAAACTGAACCTAGTAAGAACCGAAAAGAAGAGGAACATTTATTTTCTCTTGAATCGGAACCTTAAAATATTTGTTTAGAGAACCAGAACCAAAAGCAGAACCGACTTCCTGGTAAAAACTACTTTATTTTAAGGCCATGCCAGGAGATGTAAATACACTTGCTATATAGGCTTAAGGCAATAGCCTACAGGAACATATCCTAACATTGCGGTATTTCTTACGGGGAGTGACGCTCCAAAACCACTTAAACGTCCATCAATTTATCCAAAAATGTCTGTTAGGAGCATATTGAAAACCCGACTTCATTAATTTGTTGAAGGATGGATAAATCTGAGTTTATAACCATCCACTTTGATCTCAAAGCTGCAAAGTTTCTCATTAAAAGGATTTTAAAATTATTTTTAAGGTATTTATTTGAGGTGCACTTTTTGAACCGAATGATTATATCAGACCACGATTTATACACTAGTTTGATTTTCATAGGAAGTCTGTTTTTGATAACTGGAAACCCATATTGCCAAAATGGCGGGGAAAATATTACAATAATTGTATTTACATTCTTGGTGCGTTTAATTACTCATGCAAAGAGTAACTAGACAGTAATTTATAAGGAATTATTAGAAGAATCTTTCAATAAATTTCTAGATTAAATTTTTAGTTAATAAATCAAATAAGACATATTTCTAAAAAGTCCAATTTTAGCGACTTTCATCAATGTCGGTGGTTAAGAGTGGGTTTCCTATAAAATTCACGTTTTAGCTTAGATATAAAAAAAACATCTATCCCCCAGCCATTAATTCATCCCTGTGAAAAGAGGAAAAACACATTTCACCAATAATATTTTTCAGCCATGCTGGAAATCGAACCCTTAACTTAGTAATCAGATTCGCTACCGACTGAGCTAGGATGTCGAACGTAAAACATTTGACCTCTATCCAAGCGTGAACCATATTTTGAAATAAACCCCTTCTTAAATAACACGGGATTTCTGGAAAGCGTCACCGGTAAACAGCCCTTTTAAAACACTAGTAATACAATTATTTTTTTCTTAATTTTCTGTCCGTTTTTTATGAGCCCTTTTTAACACAATGTGATTGTCAAGGCTCTTACACCTCCGCATTATACTGAATTGTGGAGCCACTCTTACACTCAACGTTAGCTAGCGAGCGTTAAACCGACAATTGCACTTTGTCGCCCAAGTCAGGGAGGTTGCGGTTCGAGTTCCAACCGGGATCAATGGGTATGATTTTAAAAGTTTTATTTTGATGTAGATTGTTCATCAAGACTATTTACGCAAATCCTTAGATATATTATTTTGTGTTGTATACAATCTCGACTGATGTATTTTTTTATTACTAAACACTCGCAAACGATAGACATTCGGAGAAAAGGCATCAGCCTCGTGTTGTCTGGTTTGAAAGTGACGTAGAGGTTACAGCGTGGCTACAAAACATATTTTACAAAATTCTCTGACATTTACAGGTTTTACAGGCAACATTTTCAATTTTCCCTGACTACTTTTTTCACTTTTAATGGTGTATGATGACTTTTGTTTTATTAATTATTGATCACATATTAAAAAAAAGTTTGTATCTACTAAATATACACGGTTTTATCAGTTATTTAAAAAAATTAAAATGTTATTTTATTTAGGTATTAACTTTAGTTTGTGTTTAGTTGCGAAATTAATGGGATATTTCAGACATTTTTTAATTCCCTGACTTTTACTTATTTTTAGTTAAATTCCCTGACATTTCCCTGTTTTCCCTGACTTTTCCCTGTCTGTAGCCACCATGGGTTAGAATCTCAGCCGGATGTATTGAAATGTTCTTTCCCCTTGAATAGTCTTCCGCTCTCTGTTCACGAAAAAGCGGTTACACTTTCTCTGAACTCTACTCTATTCCTCCCTTCCCCATCAGCACGGATATTACGGGCGCATGTTCAAACGTGGAGAGCGAGAGAGAAAAAAGCAATTACTTTGAATAATTGTCTCCCATGTTTCATGGTCATCTACACGTTTTGATAAAACCAAAAACTTTGTTATTTCTGATCACTGGATGGAAGCTAAGTGCAGTAAAGCAGGGCCCGTTCCCTTTCTAATAAACTAAATGGACTTCCCAAAGCCCCCAAAAAACAAGGAATACCCAAAGCTTTTTATTTACTTTCCACTTGTCTTTTTTTTACTAACCTTTAGTGTTAGAAGCATGTGTTGTCTACCAATTACGCTAGTGGGTTAGGGATGAGTGAGGTTGAATTTAGAGGAAATATACCCGCATTTCCATGTAGGGGGAGTGAAAATCATTTAGGAGAAACCACTCTCAGTTCACCCGACCGGGATTCGAACCCCGATCTCTGTCATCGGCAGTATAGTTCATTAAGAGATTGACCTCTTAGACCATGCGGCCACTTAAGCTTTTTACGCATTCATACGTTAAGTCATATTGACCCGCTTCGGTGGTCGCGTGGTCCAACGTGCTACTCTTGCAATAGCCTGGACTGCCGATGATTGGGAGATCGAGATTCGAATCTGTCGGGTGTACTGAGGTTTTTCTAAAATGGTTGTCCACTCTCTCTCTCTCCACGCAAATGTAGGTATACTACATATATATATATATATATATAGCCTCCCTGATCCTTAAAACCAACTAAGTAATTAGTACATATGCGTAGGACCTGGACGGATAGTAAGACGCGGTGCTAAAAAAATAGTAATATTATCTGAAGTTGGCACTGTTGATAGATATTTTCACCATCAATAAAATAACACTAATAAAATAGTAAAATATTGTCATTGCTACCCCCCCTAACCCCCCCAAAAAAGCTTCTGTAATATACCCTCTCTTTGAAAACCGGATTGTATGTAACAAGTATAGCCTGATTTTGGTTGGAAGAACAGTAGAGAAAATTCAAACATATTTCTTTGCGACCAACATCAATAACATTTTACTATATTATGTGTGTTATTCTATAGATATTGATAATATATGTCAAAAGTGACAACTTCAAATCACATGACTTGATGTATGAATATATTAAAATTATTTTAGTAACTAACTTTTACTGTTCTTCCTACAAAAATCATACTATATTATAATCTGACCCGTGTTCTTGTGATGCCGGAATGATCACCAAGAGGTCTACTAGAATGTACACACACTATCCCTGGCATAATCTGACCCGTGTTCTTGTGATGCCGGAATGATCACCAAGAGGTCTACCAGCATAAATCAAGGAACAAGTACCATTACCGTTAGAACACACGAGATGAGATGCTGAGAAAATGAAGGAGGATCCCTGTTGTGGTTGGTCAGCGAGTGTTTTTACCCCCTCCCCCCCTATATGTCCCTCTGTGCTTGCTAATCCATTCCGCCCCATCGGATCGTCCTATCCTCCGTCCTTCCTCCTTCATCCCACAGGAGAGCACAATTTACTCCAGAGAGAAAGAGAGAGCTCAAACGAGTTACGGTCGAAAAAACCGGATGACAAGGATTTTACACCGTTCATCTCTCGTTTTTTTTATTTTGTCTGCCCGGTTGAATTGAGGGTGAGTTGAGGAGGTGTGTGTTTGTGAATAATAGATCACATGGAAATAAGGGCTTGGTTTCGAACATAAACTCTATAGCCGGAGTCCGTTAGTAAGGAGTATGCCAAGACTCGACTGTCTACAGCGATAAAATAGGAAAGTGAATCATTTACAAACAAAACAAGAAAAAGTACAATTTGTGAGCAGAATATTAAATGTGCAATGAAAATTAAACACAAGGGATGTGAAATGTTACGCTAAAAATAAGTTTTTAAAGTTTTAATAGTAATGTTTCTTAAAACGTACGTAATATATAAAAAACGGAACAACTAAACCCATAAAGAATGTGAAACTTACAAATATAAATGATAAGACAAAATCGTACAAACTTTCTCATATACTGCATCATAGTTTGAACAAAATCTTCAGAAATATAATTTCAATAAACTGCCCTTAATTTAAAGGTCTAGGCTCAAAATAAAATAAATATCCCAAGGTACCCTGATTACATCTCAAGCTTGAACAAAATAAACCAAAACGTTTCGGATCTAGGCCCAGGGATAGACGAAATTGTAATATCAACTTTTTTTGTTTGTTTAGGGCACTTAAAACGTAAAGATTCATCGTAATCTCGATGTGAATATTTTAACGTTTACAATACTTTCTCTTTATATGAAAAGTAAAAAAGAACGGCTGGAAAAAAAACAGAATAAACTTGAAAAATAGATGATTATAAAATATGCAAAACTGTTGTCGGTATGATTAATTTCAACTGATCTGGACGTTAATTATTATTAATATTAGCACCACGTCTTACTACCCATTCGGGTTATACGCACTTACGCTAATGTGTATTGGTAGGGTGGTGATTGTGAGATGAAAGAGAGGACCTACAATTTAACGTGGGGTCCGAACCACGGTGGAGGTCTGGCATTCCCCACATTTACAAGTTTGATTAGTACACGTCTTGTCAGAGGTCAAGGAAGGATTTGGCAATCAGATAAATCTGTGCCGGGACTGAGGCTTGAACCCCAGACCACCAGCACAAAATTCCAACACCTTACCGTTAGACAGCCAGGTCACATATGGACGTTAATGACTAAACAAATAATAAATCCCTTCGAATATTATAAATTAATATTATTTTGCTGCGGTACTTATAAACCCAGTAATGGGTGCTATCTATTTACAATTTTGGTGGACTTTGATTATATTATTGATAATATTTGGCGCTCATAAAGTAGTACAAAGTGTCGAGTTAAAATTATAAATCAAAAATAAAATGTCGAAATCGGATTTTTTCTAAAGAGAGTTCAATGTGTTCCTAAACTTAGAAAAATAAATTATTCACTTTGTCTCTTAGATCATAATTTACATACAAAAATTCCAACAAAAAATATGGAATTAAACTACTATTCAACCAATATTTATAATCGACAACAGGGTTTTTTGTTCTATAGGTATGTAAGAAACCTGCTATGGAGAAGGATAAGTGACCTTGAAGTGTAAGAAAGTGTTGTATAGGGCGTACCTTGTACCCATAGTCAAATATGCAGCTGAAACATGGACATTTAATTTATATTAGGATAGACTAGGAAAGTGGAAGCCATGAGAAGGAAGTTATATATATACATTTAACGAATGAAGTTTGTGAGGATCTGTCACGGAGAGAAACAAGATTTGGAATGAAGCTATCCAGGAAAGAGTAGGAATACAGGGAATGCATGAGATAGTAGAGGAAGCAAGACTGGTGCATTTAATGAGGATGGAAAAAAGATAGGAGGGTAGAAATGAAGTATAGAGGGAAAATATCGCGAAGAAGGCCAAGAAAGAGATGAGAGGAGCAGATAAGAGAAAGTGTGCAAGAGATGGGAGAAGAAGAGATTAAAGGATGAATAGTGGTGGAAGGATAGAGTAAACTGCCCCGGCCACAGGCTGGAAACATGATTATAGTCAGTAATGGTCTACAATTTTTGCACTCGCCAGAAGAGTAGTTTTTGAGTTTTGTATAAGTTTCTTCATAAAATACTGATTCGTACATTTAAAAAGAAAAACAATGAAGGTGTACAGGGCAACTGTACATTAGTAGTGGCTAATCTTTCTGCAAACTGGGTTACAATTTGATGTAGCACGGACACGCCATCATTATTATTAAAGTAAAAAGAATAGAAACTATAGAAATTAGTTTAAAAATGCACCATTTCACTTGAAGTAGAATAGAACACGTAGTAGATCTTGTACTTCAGAAGTTCAGACATGAGAGGCCACATAAATTGAAAAACTTTTATCGCCTTAGAAAACTCGTTACAAAGTTGCGATGATGTCGCAGGAATTACAGGGAAGATACGAGATTCAAACACAATTTCTAAGTAATACATATTGGACGGACGCATGTAACCTTACAGCTGTTTACTGTTCCGAAATCGAATTGGTAAGGGAATCAAAAATATATACGGTTAGCTCAAGGTACGAGAAGATTGAAGAGAGAGAGAGAGAAGGGAAAAGATTGGTGGATTCCTGGTAGGGTTATCAGATGCGCATGCGCTATCTGATTGCATTGGGAGCTCCAAGATTCCAGGGTAATCCACAACTGCCTCGTAGCGAACATTCCCGTCAAGTTTTGTTTATGTGCACTCAGTTTACCCTGGACGATAGAAGCTAATTTTGGTAATATCGGGGAGTAGGTTACTAAAATAATTTTAATATATTCATACATCAAGGCATGTGGTCGGCCCCTGTAACTTTTGATAGATGTATGAAACTATATACATATCATTTAATATATACATATCATTTCATACACCTATCAAAAGTTACAGGGGCAGAAAGGTGTGGTTATATGAATATAAATAAATTGAATTTAGAGGAAGTGTAATCGCATTTTCGTGAAGGGTGAGAAACTATCTAGGAAATCTCACCCTCAGTACACCTGACCAGGATCAAATCATGATCTCCCTGTCACCGGAAATTAAGTCTATCGAGAGAGTAGTGCCTTATACCGTGTGACCACTGAAGCGAGTTTGATAGATGTTACCAATATCTATGAAATAACACAAATAAAATAGTAAATATAATCAATTCTGGCTGCAAAAAAAGTTTTGTTCTTTCTAAAAGGCCTTTCCTTAGAAAATTGGAATGTAAAACGGTTTAGCCTATGCTAGCGCTACATTTTGTTCAGTTACTTACAAATTTACTAAATAGAAACTCTTGCTTTAAAAATAAGTCAATTTAATTCACAAAGAAAAAATTACTTTTTATAAAAAATAAAATCAATACAATAGTACTCGCATCGGTGGTCGCATGGTCTAATACTTTACTATCGCAATATGATGGATTGCCGGTGATGAGGAGGTCAGAGTTCGAATATCAACCGGATGTACATAGGGTTTTTTTACTGATAGGTTTTCTATTCTTCCTCCAAGCAAATTTGGGTACTTTCCACTATATTCTACTTTCCTCATCCCCACAACAAAATTAGAATTAATACAAGGATAACCCAAATGGGTAATAAGATAATAAGACGCGGTGGGTGAAAAGCCCACACATTACAATTTTTTTTTATTATGAACAAAATTTAGAGACACTCAACCAATTATTATGTTTAACAATTTGTAAGGTCAAATAAAGTAGATAGATCGGGTGACCCATGAAGAAAAGTAAATAAAAATAAAACCATTCTGCGGGTGATTTTACGAAAAAAGTTCATTTGTATGGGTCACATTAAGAGAAGAAATTACGTATTGCGTGAGGACATAGAAGTCAAGGGGAAGGGAGAAGGGGTACCAAGAAAACGACACCTCAAACAAACAAAGAAGATTTTAAATTATATTGAATTATATCACCGCGCCTTACTACCCGTTAGGGCTATACACTTAAGTACTACACTAATGGGTTGGAAATTGGGATGGTTTAATTTTGAGGAAGTGGACTCACATTTGTGTGGAGGTAGTAGAAAACCATTTAGGAAAAAAGCACCCCCAGTTCAACCGAACAAAATTTGAACCTCGATCTCCCTACCTTCGGTAGTCTATCTGAACACGAAACTAGCGTGTTAGCTAACTACGTAACCGAGGTGGGTAAAGAAAGATGATGAAGTTTCAGGATATATATATATATATAAAAGCAGCTGATAGGACATGCTGGAAGACTCAATTTGGACAAGACAACGGACCTATCGCTGGACATAGCACATACAAAAAACATACCCGCTTCAGTGGTCGAATGGTCTAAGGTTTTATTATCGTGTTGGGCTGGTATACTGATGACGGGGAGATCAGGGTTTGAATCCCGGTAGGGTCTACTTAGGGTTGTTTTTCCTCAAATGGTTCCACTCTATCCTTTTTTGCAAATTCGGGTAGATTACCTCTAAAAAAATGTTGCCTTCCTCATTGATACCCCATTAGATTAATTATAATAAGCCTATATATGTAGGATAAAGCCTGAACAGGTAGTAAGACGCGGTGAATAAAAAAAGGGTCAAAATGTCAATTTTTTCTATCATATTTTTTAAACTAAAAAGCGATAACTGCGTGTGATATATAATACAAATTACCCAACAAATAGCGTGAGGACAAGCACTTCTATTTGTACCTCACACTATATAATAATAAGTTATACAGTACTTTGTACTTATCTAAAGCATCTTTAGTACTTGGTTACCATTAAGTTACCCGCTACAGCACTCAACACTGAATGTTATGAGGGACTATTAACTCTGCTGCGATTTCAAGCCCAATTTTCTTTCGAATAGCCTTCTATATAAAGTAGGATTATGGTAGGAAAAAGGGACTTTCAACTGGTTATTTGTAAGAAAATCGGGCTTTAGTTTTGTTTTGCACTTCGTCCTCAATGCCCATCCGAGTTTAGTTACGCTATTGAACTAAGGTTCCTAAGGACGAGTAAGATTAACATTTCGAGGACATGTACCCACGATTGCGTGTAGTGCGTGGGCGTCAAGGGAAAATCAGCCTCAGTACAGCCAGCCGGGATTCGAACCTTGACTTCCCCTTCAAGCAAATAGCCTAGACGAGCTTGACGTTTAGTCCGCGTGTCCACTGTTGCGAGTTAGAGGGACTATCACCCTTCGATTTCAGCTGGCACCTGAATGAATGTAGTATTTGTGTTTAAGTTCATTTGTAAGTCATCCTGCGATTATAACCTTGATCAAAACTCCTGGGATAAAAACAGAGCGTAAGATTGGTTTAGTTTTTTAAGTCATTTAAACAACTAAGAAAAACATATTTTAACATGGTGCTTACAATTTTATTTTGAATTTATAAATTTAACACTATCATTACCAGCTCTTAATGAATAGAATGGAGTGAGAAAGTTAGATTGTAGGAACTGCACCTGCATTAGCGAGAGAATGGAAAAACAAAATGTGAAAAATCACCCCCAGAACATAAGGACAAGATTAGAATCATCACCGTCCCGTTATTGGCGATCAAGCACGATGCGGGACTGGCGTCTTAGATCACTTGGCCACCGTTACGGTTGACACTTTTGCAGTTTCGTGGGGTGTTGGGAAGCTAAGCAGAGCTTGCTAAGCCTGTATCTGTAATATGTTCTCCTCCACTCTTTCCCATTTGACCAATCATCAGCTTTGCTATAAATACCTCACATGGTAAAGTGTTTCTGTTAATACCTGATTAAAGAATGCTCTAGTGAGTGATTAATTAATGTCATGTCATCAATCTGTACCTCAGTTTGTGAAAAGATTATCCAGTACTAATGTAGACTGTCATCGCACCAAGGGACGCCCGAATGTAAGAACATCCTTTCATGTGGAGGCTCTTTCCATGTCCCGATGAGATTAGGGGACGATGATTGGGTTGAGCCAATGAAGATATTAAAATAACTTGATCTAATTAACCAAACCCTAGTGACCTTTGGAAATAATCCCCGTTTCTAGAAAAATCTCACAGTATCAGAAGGGAAGGGAATCGAACCCGAGACCTCTAGGTCAACATCCAGGGGCTTTGACCACTGTACCACGAGGCCATTTGCTGAGTGATGCGAATAAAGTATCACCCTTACCGTTTTAGATAACGGCCAACGTGGCCACTCAAACTTTAGAATAAAATTTCAGCATAATTTCATGTTTTCCTGGCAAACAATATAAACAATTTTCCTGAATTTTAAAAGGTTTTCCCTGCGATTAAGACCCTTAACAAAAATTATTTTGAATGATTTGTTTTTAAAAGGTGCGTTGAACACGCCATCAAATTGTAGTATTTGAGTAAGTAATGTTAATAAGTAGGCCTAACAAGATATTTAGAATGGTCCTCCCTCTGAAAATTTTCAAAATTTGGGTACTCGTAGAAGCTATTTAGAGTGGACCTTGCTTGAATATTTTAAAATTAGATGTCTCCAGAAACTATTCTCGTTTAGGAAATTTTAGTAGAGATATCCCTAAAAGATATTTAGAAGGGGGTCCTTTCTTTTAAATTGTCAACCGACGGAAATATTCAGGAAATTTTTTAGATGCATAAAATTCAAGCATAGTTCTCGGTTTTCCCAATCAATGGCCACCCTGCGTCTGCTTACCCTGGTAACATTCCACAAGACATGCTCTTATAAATAAAGAAATACTTCGTTCTAACTGTCACAAGGTACAGTAACACCCACGCAAAGAGTCACATGCATAAGACAACTTTTCCTGCGCAGAGGCGGTTAGTGCATAAATATCCAGTCACTCACGACAGGCATGGGTGCAGCCAGCGTCTTTGTCCACAAACCAGTGACGTGGATCCGAACCCACGCCTTCAAAACGGAGGATGTAGTGGAGGAAGTTGTGAAGCTATTTCCGGGCTAAACCTGCCCCCCAACCTCTCTTTTTTTTTCCCCTCGGACGGGATGTAAACAGGAGCAGTTGAAGGGAAGCAGCGAATGTTTGGACAGGGACCGCCATCGAAAAAGAAAAAAGAACGCGCGCGTGTACACACAGTTGTCCCTATTGGAGGGGGGGAGTCAACTGTTTATTCGGAGGTACATATGTACAGTTCTGTAATTTTCCCCAAGTTTGAAACCGCACTTTCGAAAAAAAATATTTTGATTAATTTTTCATTTGTTTGAGGTTTTTAACGTGCAGTTTCTGAATCGACTAATTATATAATCAAAAGAGAATTTCTACAGGCGATAGCGAAACAGTCTACTAATTTTTCCACGCAAGGTATTTTCAAAAATTTTTCCCGGATTCTTTTACATGCAACAATCGACATGGAACCGAAGGATTTACTTCCCCACCCGAAGGAAGTTTTGTTACAGATTTTTACTGATCAAGAAAAATTCGTCGACCCCAGCTGGGTTTGAACCCACTATCATTGGGTCCTGAGGCGAGCACTTTAACTCAAGACCGAGGTCAACTCCTAGGTGCCAGATAAGGCTATTCGTAAATAAATTGAAGTAAAGTGATTACCTGTTAAAGTTATACGCATAATAAATGATCATTTCTCTAATGGGGTAAGGAAGGAAGAATTTTAGAGTAAATATAACCACAGTTGCGCGAAAGGATCTCGAGAAACTATTTAGGAGCCCAGCCCGACTGGGATTCAAGCCCCGATCTCCGCGTCATCAGCAGACCCGTCTAATTCAGAGTCCCTTTTTTTCCTTATTCGTTTTCGCACCGCCTTAGACGAGCATTGTGCTTGGATCACAGTTATAATCCCGGCTGGGTATCACGAGGTTAGTTTTCTCAACATGTTTAATTTTCACTCAACACAAAGAGAAAGAGACGTTGGTTCGTCAGCGAGTTCACATGCACGACCCGATGAAAAACGACAAAGTTGCTCCGTTGAACAAAAAACAAAAGCATTTAAATTTTACTCCAATTCAATGTATGATTATTTGCTTGGAATGTCCTCGAACTCCTTCTCAAGGTCGAGTGGTTAGAGGTTTTGGTTGCAAATCTTTAAGATCCTGGCTTGATCCCATCAGCGTCTAAAATAATATAATATTTGTTCGTGTCGTTAGATAACTATTACAATTTAAGGGGCTAAAATAGAGCTAACGTGTTAAGTTAGTTTTTAAGTTATGCGCTGATATAGTCGCAGTTATGATGTGTGTACCTCTAATAAAATATATGCTACATAAGAGAGTGAGAAAAATAAATAGCCAGACATAAGAATAAACACAAGGTACAGCCAAGAAAAACGAATATTTAGTTAGTGGATGTTACCTCTGAGCACCAGAAACAAATGTCAACGTCTACGGGGAAGGGTGAAGGGGGAGGGGGAAGGCCGACATCTTTGGACCGCAAAAATAACTCTTATTTTCTGATGCTAGCGTTTAAAACAAAGAATGTTGAAGAACAAATTGGATGGAATGAAGGGGTGTAAACAATTTTTCTCGATAGTAATGGTATTACAGCACCTTGGCATCAAACTAAAAAACAAAGTAAATTAGTTTTAATTTGCAAAACGAAGAAGATAAAAACGTCAAGAATACGTTCATGCTTTACTATCGAATCAGACGATAAAGCAACATTTTTTGAACTAGTTTTAGGTCCAATTAATAGCATCCAAACCTGCATTGGTGGTCACATGATATATGGTATCGTTCCCACATTAACTGGATTACTAAGCCACTTCGGTGGCCACATGGTCTAAGGCATTACTCTCGCAATAAACTAGAATGCCGATGACGGGAAAATCGTGATTAAAATATCAGTCGGGTGTGCTGAGGTTTCCCCCCCTAAAACGGGTTTCCACTCTCCGGCTGAACAAATGCGGGTACACTTCCTCTAAATATAACTTTTTAATCCCTAAAATCATTAGCGGAATTAGTACATATGCGTATAGTCCGAACTGGTAGTAAGACGCGGTGCTGAAAAACAAACTAAATTGTTGTGGACGGGAAAGTCGGAATGCGAATCCTGGCCGTGTTCAATCAAGTTTTCTTTTCATAAATGTATTACCACTCATCCTCCAAATAAATGTTTCCACACATGTTTTACCACTCTTCCTCCACACATGTTTTACCACTCTTTCTCCACTAAATGCGGTACATTTCATGTATATTTAACCTTCTTTGCCCATACGTAATTAGTGTACATATGTGGATAGCCATACCAGGTAGTAAAAATATAAAAATGTGTTCAATGTTTGTTAAGACGTCAACTTTGACTAATTTCCTTATTTTCCACTATGGTACATCAATGCACGCTTTAAGGGCTTTATTTCGAAATGTAGCTTCTTATGTTAAAATCTTTCTATGGCTATTGCAAAATTTGTAAAGTTAAAACACATTTTACGTAAACACAGAACGCTGAAAGGATCGACAAAGTCCAGCCTGTAGGAGTTTGTCTGATAAATATGTATCAATGAATTAGATAAAAGATACCTTCTCTTTAAGTACAGTCCAATTTTCACATGAAGAACCTTTTAGAAAACATAAACAAATTATTTGGCGGCCAACAATGATAACATTTTACTAGATTAACAGTGTTATATGACCTGTTTCGGTGTCCGCATGGTCTAAGGCGTCACTCTCACAATAGACTAGATTGTTGATGACGAGGAGATCAGGGTTTTAATCCCGGTCGGGTGTAATGAAGGTGGTTTTTCCTAAATGGTTTTACCTCCACACAAATTTTATTTCAGCCAGTGTGACAAAATGACTTTCCAGTTTTCAAATAAGGGACTTCCTATGAAAACCCCAATGTACATTAATTTCCGTTAGTGTGTGAAATTCTGTGAGTCGAAATATTTATTTTATTTAACACCACGCCTTACTACCAGTTCGGGTTGTACGCTTAAGTACTAATTACACTAATGGGCTAGGAATAAGAAAGGTTGACTGTAGAGGAAGTGAACCCGCATTTGCGTGGAGGGAGAGTGGAAAACCATTTAGGAAAAACCATCCCCAGTTCACCCGACTGAGATTCGAACCACGATCTCAGCGTCCTCAGCAGTCTAGCTCTACACGACTAGCGCGTTAGCTAACTACGCCAATGAGGCGGGTGACAGCCGAAATAGATTATGTGCTCTATTTTTGTCGAACTTGTAGGTTTATCAAGTTTTAAAGTTGTGAGTGTAGGGAATGCGGATTTAGGGCAGTGTTTTTTTTCTTCGTTTTTTATAGCAAAATAATTTGTTTGGTTAAAATAAAAATTCTTCAGTAGAAACGGAGTTTAATTTTCTTCTCACGGTGATATCAACAGTTGTTGAATATCTGTCATGAGCATGGCGGCATTAGATGGCGAACCTTTTAAACAAAGAGAAAAAGTTGTCATTAAATTTCAAGACAACCTTGACAGGTATTCAACAATTGTTGAGGTGACCGTATAAAGAACATAACTATTTGTTTCTATTGGAGAAATCTTTTATTTGCTTTGACAAAAAAAATGTATATAAAAAACGCAAAAATACTACTCTTGGCTCGTGTTCCTTACACTCCTGCCAATAGACGGCTCCAAACTTATTTCATGTCCTCGTATCGTATCCCTGCCGCGATCAGAATTGATGTGACCCAAATTTCTACCATTTGTGTGTTCCTGACTCGCGACAGTGTTCGGTTCGTGTCAAGTCAAGGTATGTCGTATCCTCATCCCGTGGCTCCCTTTGATGCGACGGCGAAATACCGACTAGAAGCTGCTCGCAGCGATCCGCTACGCGTATCGCTCTCGTGGTCGAGGATCTGATACGAGTGTGGACCCGACCCTAGGCACACTATTCCTGCACTTATGTCCAGTGCTGAGGAGCAGCTTGCGCTGTTTGGACGAAGGCCAGTTATATCTGGCTGGACAAGATGAACCAGGCTCTCCCGTGAGATAAAATCTGTTCACGATAGGTTTTTACCTGGATGACAGTTCGAAAATCATATGTTTAGGTTTTGAGTTGCCAACACTTGTAAAAGATCACTATTTTGTTATAAATGTAAAGATCTTTAATTACCTGTTATATATTACATTTAAAATAGCTTGAACTTAAGTTTTCTCATACTATTCTAATTTTTAAAATAATTTCTTTTTATCAAACTCGAAACAATATTTTAAATATAATTAAAAGTAATTATTCTTCGTTTTGGAACGTTATGGATTTTGTGTAATATAGTTCACACATCAATACCTTTTAATACAGGCATCGTATTTACTTGAAAAAGAGAAAATTGTTGTCCTTTTTTTTACATACAATAAATGATTTTATGATTATTTTATCATATTTTGAAATATTTAACTGAATAAAATATTTTCATAAACTGCGTGGGTGCATCATTGTAAAAAAACCTGTTTACCGTCATGTTCAACCATATGGTTTAAATTCGTCAGTCGCCATTTTGAAGCTATGTTCCTTAGAAGTTTTTGTGAAAAGTGGTGTTAATATTTTTTTAAGTGGAATAAAACGATAAATAAATTTTGTGTACGTCCTCAAATAAACATATAAATAATATTGGCCTAAATTACTGTGGTTAACTATCATATTAATATATTACCGTCTGTTTTAATTACAGTCATCAGATTTCAGCTGTTGGCGTAGTGATGTATTAGAGACTACTTCTAGTAACATTTTGAGCTGTCATCCAAGTAAACTTAGGTCGTGAATGAATTATACCAAATAGCTCCTCTCATCTCTAGCATTGGCACCATCATCGCGGAGCGTGGACACTCGATACGCCGAAGGAGGGGAAGGGGGTGAAGGGCGAGTCCTGAACCCTTCAGATCTTAACCCTCCTCGGCCCTTTCAAAAGGAACACGTCCCTCAACCCCCTCCCCCATAAGACACGATCTCTCATTCCCTTTTTTCGCGACAAATAGAATCAGAGTGAGGGGAGTTATAGTATGTAGCCCATGGTACCTTAGCTTTACCGTGACGTCAGTTGGCGCCTGTTTATGTAAGGTCTATTTTAAACTTTCCATACACGTAAGGTCGTTACTGTGGAGTCGCACACTCACAAAAATACAAGAGCAGAGAAGAAACGTAATCACGTGAGTCAATTCTAAACCAATCACAATATTTCAGCCTTATAAGCATTGTTCACTCGGCGCGACTTGAGATAGCTTCTGATTTGCTTTTTGTCTTCTCGACATCAGCCCGGGAAACCCAAACAAATTTAAAGCCAACCGAATCAATCAGTGCTCATGCGCCTGAACCAATGCGCTATTCATTTTTAAATCCTGTGATTGTAAAATTCACGTTAAATAATTAATACATATCACCACGTCTTACTACTCATCCGGGTTGTACGCAGAGGTAGTAATAAACGCTGATGTGTTATGAATGAGGAATGTTGAATTTATAGGAAGTGTACCCACATTTGCGTGGAGTGTGGACACCCATTTAGGGAAAACCACCCTCAGTAGACCCGACCGGTATTCTAGCTTCAAACTCCCAGTCATCGGCAGTATAATCAATTGCTAGAGAGACGCCTTAGACTATGTGACCACCGGAGGTGTTAATTCATTCAAATCCAATTTAAAAAAATACCAACTAATTTCCAAGTCACCCGTTCTAGTGGCCGCATGGTCTAACACGCTACTCTCGCAGTAGACTAGACTGCTGATGACGGGGAGATCAAGTTTCGGTCGGGTGATTTTCCTTCAAACGGTTTTCCATTCTTATTTCACGCAAATGCGGGTACACTTCCTACACATATAAACTGCCTAATCCTTAAGAACATTAACTTAACTAGTATAAAGGCATATAACCCGAATGTGTAGTAAGACGCGGTGATAAAAAAAAATCTAAGTTAAGACGGCACGTCCTATACGTGATTATTGTCTGAATCCCGGGTGACGTCATGCTCGGGGCTGAGAACCCCTCCATATACAACCCTTCTCTATTCCAAAGGATGAACTTGCACGCTACTTTATGAATGAGCACACACTACAGTGGGAATACAAATGCTCCTAAAAGCAGCTACATTTCAAGGCACGTTTCCTTACGTGGGACCTTTCGGGTCGGTGTTTTACCAACTAGCGTGAAATATGATTACACTTCTCAACGAAAATTTTCCCGCTGCAAGATGAGAACATGGAAAATAAACCCTTGACAAAGGGGAGGAATAAGCTCCACTATAAGTATTGTTTTAGAGAAATAGATCTCAAAAAGGGCGTTCCTTACTTCCTCGTTTTCAAATCTGCATGCACAATGAAGACTAATTAAAACACCACTTAAGAAAGTTTATCCATTTAAAATTAGTTTCACTCAGAGGAAATTAAGCTCAAATTTTAACTTGTTTAGAGTTTGAGCTGAAGGAAGAGGCATAAGACAGGGCGCGTTGACAGGCTAAGTTCAGTGACAAAAGGAATGGACCTGTCGTAAGACAGAACACATAATAATAATAATAATAATAATAATAGGAGGTATACGTTTCTCGTCATTGTAGAATGAGACTTGTGTTCAACAAAGATAGCCTTTATGTTGATTTCCTCAATGAATATTCTTGGATATATTTTTAATCAGCATTAATCATTGTTTATTAATAAGGTAAAACGTAAAACGCAGTATATGAGTTGAACTAATAAAATATATCGTGCTGCGTTTCTTAATACTACCCGTCCACACTATCCGCATATTAAACTAAAAAGTTAGGGATAAGGAAGGTAGAATTGTAAAGGAAATCCACCAGCATTTGAGTAATGGGAGAGTATGAAAATCGTTTAGGATAACGCATTTAGCACACCCAGCAAGGGAATAAAACCCTCCGCCCTTCATCAATGTCACACCAGAACAGACAAGGTTGACACCTTAGACTACGTACCCCCAGCTAAATATATAAACACTTATATAAAAACTTTCAAATACTAGGCGAAGTCGCGATTCAGTTAATTTGGTATCAAAGGAGTGTTTTTTTTAATCACCGCGTCTTACTACCTGTTCGGGTTATATTTTTATTTATTTGAGGTATTCAACGTGCACTTTCTGAATCGACTGATTATATCAGCACATGAAAATGTCTATGAACTAGAGCGAAAGGGCCTGCCAATTTCACCGGGAAAGGTATTTTCTCATACCTTCCAGGGTTCTTTTACATGAGACTATCGACATGGAACCGACGGCTTTACCTCTTCTCCGAAAAAAGTTGTATTAGGGATTTTTATCACTAAAGAAAAATCCGTCGACCCCGGCTGGGTTTGAACCCACGAACATTCAGGTTATACACATACATGGTAATTATTCTATTGGGGTGGGAACGAGGAAGGAATTATTTTAGAGGTAATCTACCCGCACTTGCGGGGAATTTAAGTTGGAAACAATTTAGAAAGCACCACCCTCAGTAGGCGCGACTGGGATTAGAGCCCCGATCTCCCAGTCTTGAGCAGACCAGTCATAACACGATATTGACGCCCTCTAAACTGTTCGTTCACTGAAGCGGGTATGAGATAAGTTAGATCGAAGACTGGGCAAGACACCGCGAGCTATATATAAACGCGGGGCGTCGCCGCACAGTCATCTGGGTCCTGTCCGCCAACGCCTTGTATCCGAATGAGCGTCCACAAGCATTTCTACCCCTTACAGACCTAAAGGGTGTGGGATGTTAGTAGCGTTACAACAACTCTTAATTCTAGGCAGAGATTTATGGCTTTAGAAAAAAATACCCCCTGGTTCAAAACAAAGTTTCATTTTTACGAGGTGGGGGTTTACATCATACGGTGTCGGACGAGCGGAGGAAATATTGGAGATTGTTGGGAAAGTAGTCCACTCAAGATTATGATGACCGGCCGTTAGAGTTTCAAAAGAAGCTCCTTATATTCCAGCTAGAAAAGGTTTTTATTTTCCACCGCATCTTACAAACCGTTCGTGCTATACGTATACGAACTAATTACACTAATGTGTTAGGGATGAATAGAGTGGAATTTAGAAGAAAGTGTACCCACTCTTGCGTGAAACAAGATTGTGAAAAATAAAAATTGTTATAGACTATAGATTGGCGATGGCTGGAAGATCAGGGGGTACTTAGAGTGATTTCTATTCTACATGCTTTTCCACTTTCCCTCAGTGAAAATGCTGGTACACCTTCTCTAAACTCAATCTTCCTCCTTTCTAACACATAGCGTAATAATTACAGTACATATGTGTATAACTCTAATAATGAGAGGCTTACTTGAACGTGGTAACAAACAAAAAAGTTTAAAAGTTGCTTTGAACAATTTTCAAATATTCATACGTCAAACCATGTGATCTGGAGTTGTCACTTTTAATATATTATGTTATGCAATACCTATACAATAATGCTATAAAATGACGTAAAATATTATCAATGTATTATTATTATTATTATTATTATCACCGCGTCTTACTACCGGTTCATATTATACGCGAGATGAAATGGAGGACCTACAGTTTAACGTGGGATCCGAACCACGGCGGAGGCCTGGAATTCCCCACATTCACAAGTTGTCTTGTCAGAGGTGAAGGAAGGGTTTGACAATCAGATAGATCTGTGCCGGGACCGAGGACATTATTATTATTATTATTATTATTATACCTACTATTTAGCATTGCGCCTTAATCACCGTTCGGGTTATTCTCTTATGTAGACCTACATAATAATTACGCTAATGATTTTAGGGATTAGGAAGGTTATATTAATAGGAAGTGTACCCACATTTGCACGGATGGAGAGTGAAAACCCATTCAGAAAACACCAACCTCAGTACACCCAACCGAGATTCGAACCTCGATATTCCCATCCTCAGCAGTTTTGTCCAACACGAGAATATTGCATCAGACAACGCGGCCACCGAAGCGGGTAATGTTATCAATGTTTACAGCAAAAAATAATAATTAATAATGTACTGTCTAAATGTTCCTTCCTATTATATCACCCGCCCCAATCGATATTCTCAAATTGTTGTTTCAATTAATTTTAGAGAATCAGGAGGTTTAGACGAGCATTATAAAAGCCTGAGACAACATTGTTTCTGATAAAGTTTGGGAGTGACCGACAAGATAAGTATTTTGTTGTCAAAACTAACGATGCACGTCCCAGTGGCTAAATCAACTTCAATTCCAGCGGAGCCAGGTTCAATTCCAGGTGGCACTGATTAAGGTGTTGGGGCTTAATGTGGTATTAAGAGTTCTGGCTTAAGGTGGGATGGTAGGGGACGCGAGAAAAGGCCAGGGTTTTTTCAGTATTTATGGCAAAACTTCTTTTTTGGCCAAAATAAATCAAATATTGCTCCAGTAAAAACTTAGGCGTTTAATTTTCTTCACAGGTTGATGTAAACAGTTCTTGAATATATATTATGTGAATAGTGGAATTAGATGAAAATTTTTACAAGTGAACAGAAAAAAGTTGTCATTAAATTCTAGAACACCCTTGACAGATATTCAAGAAATTTAGAAAGGTGAAAAAAATAAAATTCTATGTTTGTACTGGAGCAATATTTTATTTATTTTGGTCAAAAAAAAATTTCGCCATAAAAACTGCAAAAACATTTGCTTTTTCTCGAGTCCCCTTCACTCCCACCTTAAGGTTGATTGATTTGTTGGTTTGATATGATCTGTGCAATTAGAAAGTGCACACCAAGTATAATTTTTTTTATTGACACCACCACAAGTGGTGGTTACGCGAACTTTTGTTAAACTCGTCTTGTCTGGTTTGCTGGAGAGAGGGAGTTCAGGTTCCTAATACCCTGCCTCCCTCTCTTCCCAAAAATGTGGGAACATTTCCTTTAAATTCAACCTTCATAACCACTACCCCGTTAGTTACATTAAATACGGAGAGCCTAGATGGTTAGTCAAGCTTGAAGAAAAAAAAACACCTAACAGTCAAACATTATTTCCACGACGACTTCGTGAACGAGTTCCTGATATAGTTTGGACTCAAGGTTACCGGACAAGTCGTGTGTTTCTGGGTCAGTCAATTAGCCCTCCTTCCTTCCTCTAAATTATCCTCCTTCCTCAATATCATCCCCACACCCTCCTTTATATCATCCTTCCTACTTCCTCATCACCTATCCCAATTTCTCGACAGCAACCCTACAACCTCCTCGACATTACCCTCCTCCACAGCATCTCTCTTCACTCTTTGACAGCATCCTTCCTACCTCCTTTAAATTACCCTC